>JAQIWR010002069.1:0-11973 GCA_034695945.1 Glomeris hexasticha
GCTAAATTTTTGTGTTAAAAACGATTGCTTCTGCTAGATTCCTTGACATTGAATGAATAAGTAGTGAAATATTCAAGTAAGACGTGAAAAAGCTTTCTGTTCACCTTTAAGGTACGTAAAAAAGCATTTAAGAAAAGTATTGCTTGCGTTTAAATGAGCGTCATCTTTCAGATATAATTTTCAAAAATTAAATTATGCTAAAATACAATTTTTAAATGCTATGTTACGTACTTTAACGTGGTAATAATAAATTTGGGAAATATTGAATACTTTTTTTCGCAGTCATTTCCAATTCGGCTGTATGCTGTATTTCCAGCATAAGAAGTAGATACCTATATGATCTGCTTGTTTACGGCATGTGCAAAATAAATATTGCATTATGAAATGGGATAAAAATATACACGGCATATGCTCAGAATATCGTCAAATTGATTAAAAAAGATTCTGATCTTTATGGAAAATAGTAGTGAATTTATAGTTATGAATTACAGTAGAACCTTAGTAAACAAATACCCTGTAAACTAATATCCTCTCTAAACTAATTAAAAATCCGGTCCCAAGGTTTTTAGTAGAGATTCTACTGTATTTTGCTTGCCCACATGAAGTATGTATTTTCTATTTAACAGTACTTGCACATAATATAGAAGATCACTTAATATATTCCTGCGATTGCAAATGTAAGGACTTATTTATATCGACTACATATTTTTTTTATAAATAAGCACTTGTTAAAGCCTATTAAGGTTGAATACCGTCTTGACAGTTTTATATGGTAACGCCATCTAGCGAGCAGTATGGACATTAAAAGTAAAAACCATAAAAACGTTCAATCTTTATACAATATTGTTGCAACCTATATTGGTCACATAAAGCACGGTTTAAATTGCGTCTTCTACTGGAATAATTCAGGTTACAACAATATTTTATAAGGTTTGAACGTTTTTACTTGGAAATGTCCATACCACCCGCTAGATGGCGTTACCATCGAACGATCATGTGCGACCAAGACGATGTTCAACCTTAACATGAAGACATCAGAAAGTAAAGACAATTGTAATGACATGTGCAAACCCTGCGATAACTTACGGTAAAGACTGCGGAATGACACGTTTCGGAACGGCAACACCCCAACATAGTACGTGGCTTTCTCCTTGAGAATCTCTGGTGGAACATACATTACGTATTGCACCGGATCGAAAGGAGTTGGCACCGGATGTGACACATTAGTTGGTGCCGGTTTAATCTCGCTTATTGAAAATGCATCCAAGTTCGGTATGGACTTCGCACTGATCCTCACCTGCAGAATATATAATTTCTCCAAAATGCAATTTTTTATGGCACCACATAATAGAACCCAAAATTTAACCTCAAGAGCAGTGATGGCGTCCTCTGCTCTTGCCAAAACAGCAACTTCGAATGGTTCACGTACATCAGGATCCAAAGTTCCCTTGTGCGAACTGATGTCCTCCGGAGTGTATTCTTGTGCCGGCTTCGCTCGTAATGGCAGAGGCCCAGACCATTGCAACATCATATTATCTGTACAAATAATCACCCTAAATGAGATACAATTTGATACCATGTGGGCATACAATGAAACAATATATACCTTGTGTGTACAGGTAGTAATCCACAGGACCCAAATTGGTAATGTAAGTCTGTGAATCATTCCTCTTCATACGAAGTTCCATAACACGTGTGGTCACATCATCAATTCTTTTGAGAGATTGAGTTCGCATCAAATACTCCACCAGCTGAAATAATCAATGATCAAGGTTCTTCGAAGGAGTGGTATCCGTAGGGGGTTATCCATTAAAAAAGTCCAACAAAATAGGATTTATTGAGGAAAACAATGTAATAAAATTGTTGAATTTTTTGTCCAAATAAAGTGTTCAATTAGAATTCAGGTTTCGTACTACAATCTACTACTGCCTGGTTTAACAGGTAAGTAAATTAGAAATAGACGGAATGTCCTTAATTAATGCAATAAATTGTAAACCCATTGAAAACTTTTCACTCAATGCACTCAACACCAATATTTGAATAAAGTGACATCTGTTTTTTATAGTCAACTCGAAGGTCCCACCCATATTCCGTGATTGTAACCAAAGTTTATTATAATCGCACTTTGCTACCAAATCTTTGCACAAAAGTTGACTGTATCAGATTCTAAAAAATATATTGCATCATTTCCTTTATTAATTACAATCTATTTTGAACTTTAGCAACTATTTAAACTTTATTCCATTTACCTGTCTTGGGGTATTACAATAGAAGAGGTTTTTACATTACCAATACATAATAATCATTACTTATACTAACTACGAGTCGCCTTCCGAGTTAGCTAGTTCCCTCCCCACCCCTTTGTTCTCTTGCAACTGGGGCTTTCAATCTTGCTAATTCTTTCCTTCCCTTTCCATTCTCATCTAATAACCCTCTTAACGTTCCCTCTTTAATTTTCCTTTACGCACTCTTCCACCTAATGCCTTTGTTTCAAGCTCTACTTTACACAACCTACATACCCTTCCCACTTCTGATTTTCAGTAATCTGCTGCCTTCCCCAGTGTTCCCACCCTCCAGTCTAGTACTAGCAGTCTGATTCTTTTTATGTCCCCACCTTCCCTCAATTAATCGTCTCTGTTTATCCTCATAATTATAAGCCCTCACCAGTGACACTGCCCAATCTTTCTGTTCTCCCATCACCTCCATTACAATATACTTTGGATTTTTCCATTTCATCCCAAGCACCATCCCATGTATTTCGCACGCACTGTCTCCAATCCCTTCCATCTCTTCCATCCTCACAATTCTACCCCATGCATTAGTATTGAGTTTACCAACATCTCATATAATTTCCATCTCAGCCCTATTTCCCTAGCAAATTTCGTTTCACCAGTTTCGCCGACGCCCCAGTCTTGGTATCGCCACCTCCACTGCCTTCCTCTTTAGCATATGCAGGTGACTTTACCTTCAAATTATTACTTTGAAAGACTTTGTCAATTTCCTCTCCCTTCCAACCCCATCTGCCGTTTTTTGCCCCTCTCCCTCCAACTTTGAATACCAAAATTTTTGATTTGTCCACATTTCTTACTTAGATATTTCGCCACACAGTTAACCACATTCTGTAATTCCTCCGCCGACCTGGCTACATCACCAAGTCATTTGCATATGCTAGGAGATAGACTTTATACCGACCCATTACCATTCCCACTTCTTGATTATTTTCTAACCATTTTTCTAAGCCCCATACATATGTTACCACCAATGTGAATAATCAGGCAATGTGAATAATTTTTACGTAAAATCGTCGATTAAGATTAAACTAACCGTTTTACAACAAAACCACCGTCAACATAAATTGACCGCAATGTCTAAATACGTGCAATAAACTAGCTTTCGTTAGTTTCGGATGGTTAGGTTAGGTTTGTTAACTGCACTTACCAAAATTACAAGCGCAGTTAACATTAAACCTAACCTAAACTTCCGAAAATTACGAAAGCTAGTTTAATGAACGTAGTAAAACATTGCGGTCATTTTATGTTGACGGTGTTTTTGTCGACAAACGGTTAGTTTAATCTTAATCGACAATTTTACATAAAAATTATTCACATTGCCTGATTATTCACATTGGCGGTAACATATATATTAAATAGATTAAATACTCCTTTATATGATGTAAACTCTTCCGTTAATTCACATTGATCCCTTACTTGATTCGCCATTCTCTCATAAATCATGCTGTGTTTAACACTGATAACCCTCTGTGGTTTTTACCTCACCGATCCCCCCCCCCTTAAAAATTGGGTGTATTATAGCATTCTGCCATTCCTTGGCCATCTTTCCATTTTTCCACACCTCATTAATTAATTCTAACAATTGTTACTGTAGTTCTCTAGCCCCATATGTCCACCCCTCATTCTGAATATTATCTACCCCTGCCGCCTTTCAGTATTTAAATTCATAATTGTCCCTCTTACTTCCTCTACTGATATCTTGCTTCCATACTCCTCTTTTGCTTTAGATTCATCCTATATTACTCCTGCTCTACCTTCCATTCCTAATAAGGTTTGAAAATATTTGCCCCATCTGATTATGTTAAAGCCAGTTGATTAATTAACACTGAATTGAGTCATAATTGGTTTTTCTGGCAGAAAGGGGCCAGTGGGGCTTTCAGCTATGGACACTAGTGTAGGAAAAAATGTCGGCAGGGTTCTTATTGAGAACTACAGCTGCCCATTATACCCGTTCCCCATTGTACACTTTTTATTATTTTCTGGATTTCTTAACGACCGCTACCATATTATATTTTCAGCAAAGTACTTATGTTGAGACGCCATCTTTGGTGATAAATAAAAATGGATGTTATCAAATGAAGGGTACAACTCTAAGAATATACAATTTATATAATTCATTGCAATGATTTAGTATGATTCAATTACACTAAAAACTTATAGACCTAGCAGCTGCATAGATCACAGTCTTGCATCAGCATTTCCCACAAGAGTTCAAAATATTTTTGAAAAGTTGAGGGATAAGTGATTCTAACGGTGAACGCATTTAATTGACATCCTTTATGGATTACCCCCTAAGTAAGAACACTACTAAGTCTTACGTGAACCGTAACCGATACGTTGTGCAATGCCGGGCTACGTCCAAATCTAACAAACCCTGTGCGCACGTCCTTATGCCATCCAAACCCATGCAGTGGTGACTCCTTAATCTCCCTCGCCAACTCTCCGTAGAATCCTCGCACTATTGTCAGATACATGCAAGTCGAGTAAATGCTGATGAACGGCTCTCCCTCAAACTTGTGAACGGCCACTGACTCTGCCAGTGTGTCTGTTATGTCCCGTAGTATGTGCTCGATCATCTGAAAACGTTATCCTCATCATTGCCAATCAAACATATCAGTAATATCATATTCCTATCTACCGGAAACCTCTCCGCTATGGGGTCATCATAGCTGACGTTATACGTGTCATTGTTGAAAATAGTTTCACTGGACGTGTCACTGCTGAACGTGTTATTACTGTAACGTAGAGCACTTTCGGTTATGTTTTCGGCCGTCTGGCCCCATGTCCCTTTATCGCAAACGCCTCCAAGTGCTTCCATTAGCAACCTTCAATCCCAGAAACACGTCCATCATGTCCCATGTCACTTTCATATATAGCCACAATTTAAACTAACTGTGTAATTTCAATGATTCTATGGTAAATAGGCCTCGTGTCCTCTTTGGCTAAGTCCGCGATGACTTTACTTGTTTTCAAACCAACATCCAACGCCAATGACTGAAAACAACAACTTTAATGTTTTACTGCAGCTAATTATACAGGGTGTCTACAGATACTGGAAATCCAGCAATTGTTTTTGTGCTTGAAATTATGGAAATATTATGGAATTTTGAAATGAATGTTTAGTAGACACCCTGTTACAAAACGCAAATAAATGTTATTGCTGTTCATCCTTTAAATAATATAAATACCGCAACTTCTGGAGATGGAATCTTGGGCCAAGTTGCAAGCAACACCTCTTCAATTACAGCGGTAATCTGTTTAACGGCTGCGATGCTTTCCAACGTCACCTTCAATGAAAGCCTCAGTAGTGCCAGTTGCACCTTAAAAAACCCATCCATTGTGATATATAGAATTCGTAGGGGAAATAACTGCAAAATATGTAAACCCTAACTTTTTCCAACAAAGAGTTATACCGGCTGTCAGCCATTTTAACTATCATCCTTACTAATCCTTGGCCAATATGAAGTGCACCTGTAAATATCACATATTACCAACAAATCAGAATTGCCATAAATTATAATATAACAACATCCACAGCAAAATACCTTGTTGGTCTCCACGACTTTCCAGTTCCACGAGGAGCGAAGATCCGTTTTGTTTTCCTGTGTCCTGCAGCACCAGTTCGCTTATGCACATCACAAAATCACTTTCGCACATGTGACCAGTGAACGGCAATACCTAAAAACAGCACACGAAACATTTTCTCACCCTTGCCTTTTAAAGAGCAATGAAGGACTGACTAGCTTACTGTCACTAAAAGCTCGAACGTGGACACCCGGGTGTAATCCGCATCCACGATGTTCACCTTCACCGTCTCCATGTTCAATTCGTTTTTGTCAGCAAACAGGAATACGTTATCGATCACAGGATCATATTGATAACGTATCATCTTTTCCTTAATTCCAGTACGGTGCTTAAACAGCTGATACACTTCGATCAGAGAACCTGGCTCAGTGCCTGAGCAGATGACTTTGAACGGTGTCAACAGAGATACACCCTTCTTTGGGAAAATTTCACAGGTACCAGTGGAATTGACTTTGCTTGTTCTCACTCGCATGCAAACTCTGGCCATGTACGAGAAGTGCTCTGGATGATGGGGAAACTTCCCTGTTGAAATGAAATCAAAATGGTTGAAATCTATATTGCCATACGATTATATACACGAAAGGTAAAGTTATTAAGACCACAACATGGAAGACGTCTTCGAATATGGAACCAATAGTGATTCATGTTTTGCAAAATGATAAATTGAATGTGAGAAATAATTATATTGTCAGGAGTAACAAAGATGGCTCTTATATAATTAGGGAATAAAGGTTACAATAGGTGGTATCCTGTACTAAAAGCTAGGTTGCAGGTTGCATTGTCTAATTGACTGTAAGGGAAAATGAGTTATGGATTATTCTGAAGTTTATTAGTAAGGAAGTTGTTGTAAAAAATCTAGTGAACGATTCAAATGTGATTTGCAGGATTTCTTAATGCAATAATGTTTCTATTTAAAGATACCTATCTATTTTCAAGTTAATAATTTTAAAAGAATTGCACGTACCATATGCACATAGCTCATATGTTGTACCACCTGCCAGATTCCCAGGCAGGATGGAACCAGTAGAGCCATTATTGGAAAGCGTGATGGCCGAGTGAGTAATTTCCCAACCCCAAACAACTTCACCAGCCTTCTTGCAACCGATACAACTCATCTGTAGGACCAACTTCTCTGCAGTGGACACATTGGGATTGCCGCAATTATACAGGCACCTGTGATTAACGAGAAGTAAAAAAACATTAACTCGAAGTCAAACATATCCTTTAAAATTCAATTGCAAAGTTGGATTTTGAGCCTTAAATTCCAAACTTTAACTTGTCATTATTAATGAACTTGTTTATGAATTATGTTAGAAATTAATTCCAGTTACTATTGCCTTCATCAATAATATTATGATATTCCAGATTCAGTCATTGTAGTTATTTTAGGGATTACCCGAAAATTAAATTATCCGCAACAGTCAGCAAGGTCCATCTTCGGATAATCGAGGTTCCACTGAATTTATAAAGCAGAATAACTTACTTGATATGCACAAGTGGTGCAACACCTCTTCGGATTTCAACCTTTTGTGTTGCTTCACCTTCTTTCACCGCTTCATTTCCTGTTCCAACAGCTACAACCCTCACTGTTACATTTGTATCGAACTTGTTCTTGTATTCACTCAGCACCAGTTTTGGTCCTAAAATAGCCAACTTATTGCACTGAATGTTTCCCAACAAAAGTAAATAGTAGTAAATAGAGTCAATTGACCTGTGTAATTCAAAACAGCTGAGAAATTCTGACACGCTTCATAAGCAACACTCCGCGAAGCAAGGCAATACCAGTAAAACCTACATTGTAAATGTTAAAAATTGATGTAAATCAGGAATATCCATATTCTTATTATTATTACAAGGAACACACTTAAAGTCATGTGGATTAATTAAGCTAGCAGGGTCGTAAGTTCCTGAAGCATCGAACTCAATATCTGTGTCTTGCGGGATTGTTCGGAAATCTCCACCTTCGATGCGTACAACAAGTGGAGTTGGATACACCCTGAAACGAACCTGGGCACAATACACAAATTAGTTTAATTAACCTACAAGTAAAATAAAAATGTAACCTGTATCATCACCTGGCTTAGAGGTCCTGGTGTCTGCGGCACTTCATAATTATTGGACAGAAGCGTTGTATTTAGCATATAATGACCGTACCACAGATCATTTCCTTTCAGCAACATGTATGGACCGTTATCATGTGTACTTGTAACAATAATTCGGTTGCCTTCTTCGCGGTACACTGTCCATCTCCAAACAAAATTATTTATACGGGGACATTGGCTTCCGTTCAGCATCACGCGTGAACTAAGCCAGAGAGATTCGCTGCGTTTAAGCCGAAAATATCCGTTTTCGATAACGGCCCAAGATGGCTGAATGGAAACTGTAAATGTGCAGGATGTATTGGTGGGGTTTTGCATCTGGAAATGGCGGTGGAAGTCGCATAAAGATGTGCAGTTACTCGGATCGACGCCATTTGCAGCCGAACCCAAGAAAAGGCCTATATTTATATAAAAACATCGAGCCACAATTATTTGTGAGTGTGATAAAAGTATATAATACGTGCAACAACTCACTAAAGACAGAAATCAACGTGAAAAGTGAAGAAAACATGCTAGGAATCGCGACCATCGACGAAGAAAAGCCAGATAAAATGGCGTCAACGTTCGAAAATTCGAAATATCGAATGTTTTTAAATGGAACTCCCGTGGCAAGAGCGTCGTTTCAACGCCGCAGAACGATTTCGTGCATCTTTCTTGCACGCAATATATGCGGCTGCAATATTATTGCGCGTCGCTCGTATCCGCGCTACGTTTTCATGCAACACATATTGCACAAAAATCTCACCTTCGCAATAGCCAAATCGTTGCGATTTAATCGTAACCAATGTTCCATCCACTGCAGGCCTAAAGCATTAAGAATTCCTTTCAGACCGTAGAAAAACGAGTATAATATCAAAGCTAGCCTTGGTAAAATTATACACATTTGCAGAAATGAACAAATAATTTATCTCAATAAACTTATTTTCAGTACCTAACGGCTCGATACAAAAGCGCTTCTAGCTTTGGCGTTACGCCCTTCCAACTCTTCGCGATACAGTTCGGTACGCGATACCAATGACGATACGTACCGAATATTTAACCCGAACTGCGTAAGCCGAAGCGCCTTATGTTTAGCATCCCTAGCGGCAATTCTAGGCAATGTTCTAAGTCATCACGGCTTGGATCACGGACAGTGACGGATGCTGACTGTTTTCGACTGGGACCGTAAGCAGCTAAAGATCGTTTTCTTTGCATTTTTAAGACCGGTAGGCAAGAATATTGTCGTGTATTCAATAACATTTGCCCATCGCAATTTCCACTGATGGCCGAAAATACTCTCAACCGTGTTTTTGATCGCAAAAGGTCGGAATTCATCATCATGCGCCATGCGTCGTGACGCCGTTCAGGTAGGAATATATTTCATTTTTCGGAACGAACTTCACTCATTTATAATAGAAGGGTATTTGCGACGGAAAATTGTTCTCCGTGTGGGATACTAAAAGCAATTAATTTGAAGCATCTACAATGCAGAATAACGGCCGGCAGAATAATTATCAGTAGCGGCCAAGGTAGTTAAATAGTATCAAGTATAAGGTAAAGCGAAATTTAGGAGGTCCCGCCCCTTTCCCACACTGCTTAGCGTGGCAGTGACGTCACTGGATGGACAAGTATTCAAATAGGGTGAATTTTCGCAAGCAGCATTGTGCAAACCTTCCCTGTTGCCCTGAAAAAAGTGATAATGTTTGGAAACCAAATAACTGCAACTGCTAGAAAAGAACTGCTCAGAAAAAGCAAGGAAAAAGTTATAGTAAAAGATTTTGCGAAATGTATACAAGATTGAATATAGCGCTTCTAGGGTGGCAAGCATGTAAAACATACATATTGTTGTGTTTTTGGTTGCTAATCCATGGGCAATTCGCCAAACAGTTTCCACGTGCGAGTTTGATCCCTTCATTTCAAACAAAAGGGATTTCGATTTTAAAGGCAAGTGATGGTTTTGTATTCAATGTCACAAATGAAAATTGTAATGAAAGTATTATTTGTAGGTAAGTTTCATACAAGAAAAAGACTATGCGAACATGCAGTGCCAAAGCAAAATTTTCCATCTACACGCATTCCAGGAAAAGCTGTCCCAGAAAAGCTGAAGCCAAAGCATGCAGACTACCTAGACATGCTCAGTAAGTATTTATAAAAAATAAATGTAATTTGTTTACTTCTGGTTCAGTAAAGGTGGAAATTTCATGCAGGTCGAAGCAATGTTAATGGGAACAAATAGATTGTGTCATGTTGCTGCCAGTATATTGGCTATAAAATTTTACTTGGTTCCATAAATAATGTCCAATGCTGTATTTGCTATAAAGTAAAATACTTGGCGTTTGAGAATTTAAAATTAAACATGTAATGAACATGCAATGTCCTCAGCAATTAAGTTATTTTTCTCAGGGTCAAGTAAAATTTTTTATTTGCAGGTAATATTTGGCTCTAAATTGATTAAAAGCTTAAAGGAGAACTGACACGGTTTCGGAGTATACCCTGAAAAGGCTCCAAGTTTATTGATACAATAGAGAGGTTCTGCAAACAGAACGGCAACGGGAACGCGGCGTCGGGCGATGAGTCATCCCAGGCGTCCCATTCCCGTCCCGTTCCTGCCGCGAATTTGGTTCTGCGCGGCGTTAAAATCGGGTCGCTCTTGGCTGAAGCGCTCTTGTAATTGCCGCGGCTGCTTACTACAGAGAGGTGTTGTTGGATTGCAAAGTTTTTAACCTTCAGTTTTTAGACTACTCGTTGCAATTTCAAAGTTGTAGACCATTACATTAGTGTATTAAAATTAGTTTTATGTTTCTAGAGGCAAGATTGGACTTGATTTTGAATTTATTTAGGTGCATGCATGGGTTCGAAATTCGAAATCAATTCGAAACTTGCCTCTAGAAACCTGAAACTAGTTTTAATAGACTGATGTAATGATGCTCTACAACTTTCAAATTGCAAGTAGCGGTCTAAAACAAATAGTTAAAAAGTTATCAATTTAAAACTCAGCCGTTTCTCCACTACTGCTGGAGCAGCCATCAGACGTTGCCAACGGGACGCCTAGCACGAAACGCGGGAGGGATTAAGCTCCGCCCATGGCGTCAGCACCAAAAGCGATGACGTTTTCCCCCTCCTTGGCGTCGCCGTACCCAACAAACGCCGTGCAGAACCTCTCTATTGCCGCACACTTCGCGCCGATGTTGTAACATGGGGACGACTGGATCGCGCGTTTTGAGCCGTATTCCATGAAAAGGGGCGATCGGATTGCGCGCGAAAATATAGGCGTCGCAAGTACGCGAGCGCTCGAGTACAACCGAGCGGCGCGTATCGGATGTGACGTCATCTGCGCATGCGCAGTGCAGTGAAGCGGCGCAATCGCCCGGCTGTAGCGCGAAGTGTGCACCTAGCATCATAATGCTGGTTATACCATGAAGGTTTATTGGGTTCTGGAGTAGCAAGCGGAGCGCCTCGGATGCAACCGCTGCTCAAAGCTGGAAGTTGGCGTTTTCGCAACGCCTTCCGGGTAAATACGTCACTCGGCCGCCATGTTTAGCGACGATCATGATGCGGATCAAGCGTGCGGATCGAGGGTGACCATATGAAAAAAGCGACAAAAAATCGACGCGGGAAACGAGTATTTTTATTTCACTACACCAGGATGCAACATTTTGCCAGGATGTTTATTTGGTTTGGTTTTGTCGCCGATTTTACACATTGGTTTTAATACAATCGGAGAGGAGGGAATGTGCACAGCTTGTAGAATAGCGATTTTTCATGTAAAGCCTGGGGTAAAGTTGCAAGCCACGTGGTTCCATTTGCTGGCGCTCTCCCCACCTCTCTTCAAACACATTATATGTTATAATAGTTGAGTTATGGATGTGGGTGAATAAACTGAGTTGTTTTATATTTTCCAATTACCCAACTCACATTATATGTTACTGATGTTACTAGTTCAACTTAAAGGACAACAGACAAGGTTTTTGGTCACCTCGCCGATCGAAACGAAAAATATCACATAAAATACTTAATTT
>JAQIWR010002070.1:0-11972 GCA_034695945.1 Glomeris hexasticha
ACTTCCTGCGTCTGCGTCGAGAGAGCCGGCGCCGTGTAGACGCAGATGCAGTTGCAGTTCGGCCGGTAACATATACATACATATACTGCATGCAAAACTGTAAAAGTTGGACAGTTTAGTGTGAATATATATGAGCTAGCTTATAAGAAAATTAAGTACATAAATTACCACTAAACCTTTCCTAACAGGAACGCCTTTTAGGCGTCTGCAAACACAATGCATAACTGGCCCTGCCAAAATATTTTACAACTTCAGATGTTGTAAATACTGGTAAAGTGACTTGTAATCTATTTTTCAAAAGTGTGCAGAAGTGGTGATTCCCATATACACTTTATATATTATTTTGGGTGTTGCATTATAGGCTACATCATTTAACGGCATGTGAAATAAGTTCAGCTTAGCTAGAGTTCACTTTTTCATCCATGTGAAGAAAACGGTTTCACGTACGTGAAAATGGAAATTTTCACATGTGAAATTGGAATAGGAAAAATGATTTCGCTCTATCATTTCATGCACCAGTACTGAGTTTGTTGAGTGAAACTTTTAGTGAAATTCGAGATTCTTCTTCACATGGGTGAAAACCATGAACTGAGTACTAGGCTTTAATTGCAAATTTGCTGTGCTTGAGTGAATTCTGCTGATCAAAAATAGATAGATGTGCTGTAGCGATCCCAGACCGTGTACAATACTCGGTAACGCTGTGAACTGAGAATTCTGAAAGTAAAAGGAAGACAAAACAAAGACAGAACAGAACGACCACAATGGAAAGTACCAACGAGGTTTTTAAAAACAAATATGAAACAAATAAGAATGACCACCACAACTCAATTCAACTTTACTCTTCACAATATTCACAAAAGGTCTCAATAAAGATTCACAAATGAAGATTACGTTATTAGATTCAAATATCACAACTCAATAAAGTATATCTCAATCGCAGCCCATTACTGGGAACTTACAAAACTTGGAATTCGAATCCCCAAAACTCCCTCCACACTCCCCATTTGCTTCAAGACGAATCTCACTTCTTATGACAAAAACCCGATGCTTGCGATCCACTAATAATACCCTAGAAACTCCGCTATATCAATTGTCCGTATTCCGGACTAAACTAGGAACAAAACCGCTATATTAATCGCAGAAATGAACTCTAAATCTTGCACTTCGAGAACAAAGAAACGTTAACTCGCGCACGATTTCCGCAGAGCTTCCGCTCGCCACAGTAATGCTCGGCATCCACTGGGCGCGAACGCGTTCCGTACGCGCCGCGTTTTCGTCCGGCGCATGCGCGGATTTGCGTATCTTCCGACCGCCGTACGCCGTCGGTACTTCTGCGAAGTGTACGCGCAAGTACCCGGCCGAGGTATTTTTGCGATCGCGGTTGGCGCGCGGTTGAACCGCAGCCAATCAGAGCCCGCCTGAAGCCCGCCACTGCTTTTGTGATTGGTCAGAGCAGAGTACTGGAGTTAGTCCAGAGATGGCGCTGCACAAAAATACACGATCAACCGCTCCGCTTCTGGTGTGCGGCAATACCGTGTTTTTCTGCGCGTTTCCTGCCGCGAATGGACCGTACGCCTCGCGTACGGTACGCATTCGCGCCTAGTGGACGCCCAGCATCACAGTTCTTAATGCCAGTACTCGCCTCACCGGTATGACCCATAATTGGAACAAGGTTCAAGGCCAACAATACCCCGCATGGCCAGAATGGCACGATGCACTCCTAAAACGCTTCAGCCGCCAAATGAGTCCCGCAGAGTTCTTCGCATACCATTTAGCACGCAAACTACTACCACCAGAAACACTAGCGACTTACATTTTCGAGAAAAATGCAATGCTTGAAAAGTCACCATTTCCATTGTCTCTTCACGACAGTGTTACTATGATCCTCGAAGACATCAATAATGCCTCTTTCACATCTGAGCATATGGGTGATGCTTTGGTATCGCCCATGTACTCAGATGTTGATGAGCTTCTTGACAGCGCTCACAAAATTGACAAACTACACAAACTTAAGCCATCAGACGCTCCCTTGGACTTGAAACACAAATTCCGCTCACGGGACACTCCTCGATCAACAATTTCCTCATGAGATTCTACAACGCCTTCACGCGGTACCACCACCACATCACAGTCATCATCTGCTACTCGCTATACATCAGCACCCAAGTTTAACCCTCACACTGACGATCCAACACTGATGACATGCTTCTGTTGTGGGAAACCGGACAAGTCTCCTATGATTGTCAGAAGCATCCACCACCCCACAAACAACCGCTACGCACACCTTTCAAGCATTCCTCATCTTCTGCTTCTTCACCTACTTCCACGGTCTCTTCGGCCTCTACGGCTTTATCAGATCCATCCTCCACAGTACCAAAGTCTCCTTCAGTGAAACCTTCCACCAAACCCGCTTCAAAAACTTCTGTCAACTGTGTTGCACCTTCATCACGCCATAGTCTGTGCTTGGTTCCTGTTACCATCAACGACAAGGTTGCTATCGACGCTTTGTCTGACAATGGTTCTCAAGTAACCCTTATCCATTCTTCACTCGTTCCGCCTGATGTAATCATTCATCCTTGTGATGGCACCTCAGTTGATGCCGCCGGATGCTCCATCACACTTACACTGCGGTTCCATGGTCGAATTATTTCGTCATTTTCAAATGAAATATTCCACGTTTTCAATGCAAATAGCTGTCGAAATAATCGAAAATGACGAAATAATTCGACCATGGAACCGCAGTGTATGTCATTCATTTTGTACTAACTGCTAGAATTGCCACCAGATGGCGTCCGTCAAATTTCTTGCTGCAGGAGGAAGAAAATAATTACATGAAAAAAGGAGGGCAGTAAAAAGGCCAAATTACAGTTGAATTAAGGGATAATTAGATGGGAAAAAGGAGTAGAATTTCATGTAGGAAAATCGTAAATGGTGTTGATGATCACGTGACACCCAAATGTGTTTGTGTATGAACATTTCCAGACTTCAAGCGTCATTTAACACCCTTCTACAACCTCAATTACACCCCGAAACAGTCTGCTGATTAGTACTTTCTTTTTACACCACCCCTTAAGAATGTCAAAAATGTTCTCATTTCTGGGACCTGTTGAAAAGGGCCTCTTCAAAGTCATTTCCGACCCTGAAACTGAAGAAACTACGTACTATACTTGAAGAAAATAAGTTTTGCAACAAAAACTCTGTGGAAATTAGTTTTAAAAATGTTATTAGCCCTTAAAAATTCGAAGGGGTAATTTATTTAGGAGGTCAACCTACCCTATCCAAACTCCTACTTGGCAAACTTTACAACACTAATGTGTGCAACACTTGATTTTTTATTTATTTTAAAGTTCGACGGGGTAATTAAGTAAGGAGGTTAACATATGCAAGCAAACCTTCTATTTTATAAATAACTTTTTAAAGGTGAACTGACACGGTTTTGTATAAGGTACCCTAAAACTTAAACTACCTGAAGAAAAGTAAAAATGAAAGCAAGTGGTGCAGCAAAATGTGTGTGAAAATTAGTTTTAGTTTCAAAGTTTGATCGAGACTTCCATATTTGATGACCCCCTGGCTTTCTGGATTGGGGAGCATCAATTATAAGGGTCTTGATAAAGATACGGTCAAACTTTGACATCTAATAACTTTTTTTACTAATTTTCACAGACATTTTGTTACACCACTTGCATTCTTTTTGACTTCTCATCAGGTAGTTAAGGTTTCAGGGTACCTTACAAAACCGTGTCAGTCCGCCTTTAAAGTAACCTAGATTTCTATGTTCAACAATATGTATTCACATGGAATCGCAGAACTGTTAATACTGGTCTTTTTTCGCTAATATATTTCTCAATAATTTCATGCAAGCTCAAACTATTATGTGAAAAATCATGCAAATAGCAGAAAACCTTTCTTCTTGTCATAATTTAACATTCAGCATGGTGACAACACTACATAGTAAAAATGCACGTGTCTATAAATCAAGCGCATGCAGTTAAAAATCAATGAATCAGTTCATGCAGTCAGCTGACGATTGCTGCTGAAAATTCGTCTTCCCATCATGCTGACCGAGGCCAACTTTTTCCATAAAATCCTTCCCAATCTTATATGGTCAGCTGATTTTGAATTGCATCTCTGCGCACTTCACGAAAATATTGTGATTTACTTTTAAAAAGGTTATAGCACACAAATTAAATAGCTACCATGTGCACACAAGCTAGGAAAAATGTATTCATGCTGCATTTATGTTTGTTTAAATTTGGCCTTAAAATGTATTATTACCGTATATTAAACTGCGCAATAATATATTGCCTTGCGTAGGCCTATAGCTATAATAATTTCAACGGTTGTTACGATCTATTGATCAAACAATTGAATTATGTACGCATGTAGATTGGCATTTGCGTGATCGATCGGTCATATTCAATACGTTGATGCCTGCTTTATGTGTGTCCTTATTCATTCGGAACTCATATATTACACAGTTTGCATGTGCAGTCAACGTATTTAATTAAGCGTGTGCAATTTAAACAAAGAACTGATGAAAATGGTACCCTTTTCCAGCTTTGTTGCTGGGAAAATGAAAATACTGCTCGCATTGTTTTGTCTTTTTTGCGAAATTGAACTTGCTTTTTGTTTAGATTAATATGTCATTGTTTGTTCAAGATATGGTTGCACTCTCAAAATAAGCTCAGTTGAGTCCAATTGCAGACCTAGATATTTGTTATTATAAAAGCCAGTTTTCAGTATTTGTAAAATATAGTACATGAAACATATTTTTGCTCAGATCGAGTGGAAACCTAAATTAAACATTCGTATATGCAATAGCAGACGAAGGGACCAATTCACTCTTATTGCATAACATTTTTGACAAATGCTAAATAATGCGCAACACAGCAATGCAGATTTATTGGCTTGCATGCCACAACTAACTTGAAGTGCAATCGATGATATCATTCCTTTCGATCAAAACAAAAAATTATTGTTCTGTATATAATCCAATTACATTGCATGACACTGGCAAGAATGACAAACTAATCTATAATTGAAATTCAGAGAAACTGCACATGAGGCAGAACTTAGACTCATTATACAGTATATGACATTCATTTGCAACAAGATGAGCGTAATCTTGAAACATTTCACAAATCCCTAACTAATTCACTATTTTATTGTTAGGTCATAAAAAATCGCTCAATAAAACTACGCAATAGACACGTTGCAAGCAATATACACTTTGTGACACCCTTAAACAACCCTTTCCAAATCCTCTATAGAGCAAATAATATGATGTATTGTATAGGGGTGGACATTCCACGATGACCAACATCCGACCCTCCATAGGCCCCCGTGGTTGGATGTGCGGCACTATCAACAGGTGGCTGTTGTATTGTTGTATGTGCATTTTGCAGGCCTAGTGCTTTGAGAAAATTAGAGTATGGTACTCAGAAATGATAGATGTACGTTTACACATACACACTCAACTCTGCTTTGAATGATTGCTAAAACTCATGAGATTCATTATAAGTGATCTATGAATAGGCCCTAATCTGATTTATGTGCAAAAATTGTTTGTCATTATCCAATTATATAAATGAAAGTAGATATTAAAATTCTTTAACTATAACACCAATTTATCCAGGTGGGTATAAAAAGTTCCATGCATATTAAGCGACATACTACGCACCACGTTGGTTAGTCACATGCATGTCGCTGAATTATTGATTTTCTGCTAAGTCAATTATATCAATAAAGTGTCTATAATCTAAAGAGTTTCACTTCACAAGTTTGCTGGACCTACAATGCAGTTGGAATTCATAATTAACTATGTCGTCGTCTACTTTTACTTAAATTAATTTCGTTAGCCGAGGACGGTAGCGGCAGAAATATTGAGTATTATAGTAAGTTTATATGCAAAGCGTGGGGAAAGCACATTGTGATGCGAGCACTGCAGCTGGCGTTTGCCACGTATTGCATGAAATCTTTTAAAATGTGAAATCTCGCGCACGTTTCCTCTAGCAACACATTATACTGCAAGTAACGTGGCATATATTCACTCTCATCTGAATCGATTGCAATTTTCGTGGCCGTATACAGCCTCATTTAATGGAGATATTATGCACCCTGATGTGCTCTGCATTAATTGGCATTTCAGAAATAATTACGGGGTTAAATGCAAGCTTTATAACCAGAATGACTGGCACTAATTTCGTGGTTCATAAGTATGATTGGATTTTTTTGCAACATCGAATTATCCTTCTGCATGCACTGCATGAATATATCATGCACGCTTATATGACATACTTTTGGTGCTGTTATTCATAACAAACTGCAAAGTATTTTACACATGCATGTAATGGTATTTTGTATGACGATCAAAGTAAATTTTTGTACAATTTATATACATGGGGAGTTTTCATAAATGATGTTACGCTATATGAGGTAAAGGTGGAAATCATGTGTTCATTCATTTTGAAATGAGTTCGTTTACCTTCACCGCAAAATATGATTCCTAACATATTGCGCAAACAATAGAGTATGCATCAGATGATCAAAACTATGCAATTTCTGAAAAAGTTGATTTTTTAGGGAAACCAACTACAGTATTTTTTGTTCTCGCATAGCAGTTCATGTAATTCAAATTCAGGTAGATGTAGCGAAATTGCTTATAAATGTGAATTCATGCACGGTTTAAATAATAAGCAATTTGAAAGTCATTCTGCGTTTACTCAGAACACTTGAAAAATGTAAATGTTTCCTTAATTCGTTTTATTTTTTTGCAGCAAGAAATTTCAAGCGAGTTAATCTTATGGACTGCGTTACATCGATTTTTTCCAGTTCCCCACAAATTGATAACAGTTTGAAAGTGCAATGAAATTAGGTTCAGGCGAACGGATAAAACAAAGAACACATTAATTTTTAGTCTAAAAAATATGCTTTGCACATATTAGCATTAAGCGTTTGTCATTTCCCTTCTAAAATACAGGAAACAATTTTAGTTTTATGCGTTATAATTTAGTGGGAAGTTTTATACAAACTCACATCAAACTTTATTTTTCAATGGTTTATTTTGATAGGCAGTTAAATCGATCACATTACAAATTTTCCGGATCATGTTTCAGGCGTTATTATATTCTTCGAAAAGTAGTTCACATCAAATATTTATTACTCTAGCTTCTATAGGCAACCCAATTCCTGTTAATTCATATCCTTGAAATCGCTCAATTTGAACTATATATAGTAGTGCTCCTCTTAGCATATTATATTCCCACATTGGAATTAATAACGTCATATTTTTCATTTATACATGCATTCTCTTATCTGTTTCTTGAATCTTGAAATGATACTAAGAGATTTCAAGATCTTGATATGAAGAACATTAGTAGGTACGCCTACAGCAAGAACTTATCTTCATTCCGCTGAGCTGCAAATATGCAGACTTTAGGCGGATGTTGCTTTGCTATAAAAATACATTATATTTCATAGGCCTATACTACTGTAAGTTATACGAGCTGGGCGTATTGGAAACTGCACATTAGGCATACATGTTGAATATTGCATGGTATTTGGACAATCTCTTACTTTATATGCAATAGCACGCATCATCAGTTATCGATTAAGTACTCTTCCATGTAGATTTAGTGCCGTGCAGAAAATATACACAGGCATAGGCCTATAGTATTCAGGAAATAGCATATATCCATAATATACGGATTTAATTCGGGGAGATGTAAGTGTATTATATAAAATACACTTACATCAAACTATAGTTTGATCAAGCGTATACAAAAGTGGATTTTAACATTTTGTTAAATTCTTGTCTAGCTTTTACAGGTTTTCCGTCTTAACAGGTTCGGCTTATCACTTTTTTAGTGTATTATTTAATTCCCTGCAGTGTCAAATAAGACCAATTCAAGACACCTTGAAGGAATGAAATACATGAATTGTTTTTTAAACCAATTTTATCTCCAGCGAAAAACGCTGCTGGCTTTTCGCATTTTCAACATTCCTTGCCTCATTCTGAATAACAATATTAAACAGAGCCATATGGCAACAATTCCTGTTTGCTTTTCGTGTAAGCTTGCCACATATTTAATTCTAACAGAATTGAGCATTTGCATGTAGGCCCACATAAAGTTCAGTTCAAGCAAGACATGATTGAAGATCGAGTAGAGCCTTCACTCTAATATTTCTATAACATCAATGGTGTACAATAAATATAGCATACACATTTGCATTAAATATTGCTTCATCTTCCACTTCAGTAATAAGTGTTCGCATCGCCAAAGATGTGCACCGTACACATATATTCAAATCATACAAAGTCATTATCAATAATTCATATCCATATATTGCTTGCCTTCAGCAACAACACATTATCAAATAACATATGTGTGAAAACAAATAAAGTAAATTTTTCCAAAGCCAAATTCTGCAAATTTAACTGAAGTGGTCTGAAGTTAATAACAGCAAGACCTATGTTGCTGAACTATAAAATTTCAATTGGTAGCTTAAGCAGAATCTGTAAGTGTAATTAAATTATGCCAGCATAATGAAGCAGCCATTTGTTGTATATGTACTCTTATGCAACCATCTCGTTTGTCACACCATTTTCTTTTAATCATATATTTTGTAAATCAAATTTTCGACTTGCATGCATGAAAATATTACTTTTTTTAAGGCACAATTTTTTTTCGAAAACCCTTTCCCTTTAATAATGGCAACCCACGTCAAGTGGTTCTCATAAAATTTCAGATTCAAAATCTTGTATACAACCGTGCATGAAGAATACTATTTTTAGCTATTGCGCGGATAATCGGATTTCTTATCGACATTAACAAACCTATGACATTCTTGGATATCCTTTATTGATATAGTAAAGAAGCTCTGGGTCTTTTTAACGACAGCAACGTGTAACACAACAAGCACACTTATTCCCAAATTGCACAGTTTTGCAATTTAAGAACAAAAATAATGAGTTTTCGTAAATGTAGTTGCAAACGATAACACGTACATATGCAAATGCTAACTTGGAGAGCAAATAGGAATGTCTGGGTGCTCTTTTCAATGTAGTCATCGAATCTGAATTCTGATCACGTTTTCAAGGGCATCCGGGTTCTAACTTTTTTAAACAGTTACAGATTGGTCGTCAACCTGAATTGTAAAGTTGAGAAGCATCTCATGGTGTATTCAAAAACTCAAGTTACCAGCTTTTAAAGCAAATAGTTGAATTTATGGTCATTTGTTTATCCAACTGCCGATAGGAGTTCGGAAAGGATTTCCTGCGCCCTGTAGCTATTCAGGGCAGCCAAATACTGGATGCACATAAATTGCGCAACACAAATCTGCTAGCGCAAATAATTATACAAATTCGGCTGTTGTTTTAAAACTGGCAAATACAGCCTTGGCCAAGAATCTGGAGCACCCTGGAAAGTCATGTATATGTCGAGAAAAAAACAGTACCTGGCTTGCAAATGCTTAGATATTTATTTCAATGTCATTACATTGCAAATTTAGTATGTCGTCATGCCTCCTTTAGTTCTTATCTATGCAGCTACCCTTAGTGGCATACTTGCGATCAAATGATTGCAAGTGGTACCTGCTATTTTGCCTTATTTCTCTTTAATGTGTGCCAACAGCACTGCTTTCGATGTTGATTTATGTTGAGCAACGTTGTTCTTCAAAACTGGCCACAACTGTTTGACGGGATTAAGGTCAGGGGACTCTAACAGTTTAAACCCATTCTGCAGAAACCATGCCCTCAAAGCAGCAGAAACATGACAAGCAGCATTATCCTGCTGAAACCAATCTGTTCTTGAGCATTATCCCCAAATAATTTCATAATCAAAGGCTGTAAAACAGACGCCAACATGTTGGTGTACTTCATGGAGTTCATCCTGCCCTTGCACACAAACAGTTCTCCGGCACCTGTTGTAGCCATACATCTCCATATCATCACGCTACCGCCTCCATGTTTTACAGCAGGGACAATACATTCAGGACTGTACTCTTTTCCAGGACGGCGTCTCATGTAAATGGCTCCAGGGGTACCGAAAAGCTATTGAAATAAGATGAAAATTACGCTACTCGTTATCCTCATCAAAGTTTTTCTTATACCAAATAGGACACAATTTAACAAAACTTTAGCATTAGGAACAGGAGAATAGCACCCGGATGTTAGTTTCATCCAACCACAGGACTTTTGCCCAATTGTCAGCCGTCCAAGCTTAGTGTTTTCTGCACCCCTGAAGCCTTGCCTTCCGATTCTTCTCAGAGAGGAAGGGCTTTTTACAAGCTTTACATCCTCTCAGGCCTGCTTCCAGAAGTCGTCTTCTTACAGTCCTTGCAGAAATAGCATGATTTGCATGCAAGTTGTGCTGCCTGCCCAGTTCCGAAGATGTAAGTCGCCACTTTGACAGATATTGTTGAGCTAACATTCTGTGCTCATGGGCTGAAGTGTGCCGCGTACGGCCTGATCTTGGTTTGTCATCATGAGATCCTGACATAGCAAACCGTTTTAAGGCTGTTTGAACACCCTTACGTGAGCATTTCACTGCTCTTGCCATTTCCACTTGGGTAGCGCCTTCTTTACTTAAATAACAATTTTTTCTCTCTGCAATTTACTTAAACCTCTCTTCTTTGACCATGCCATGATGACATCAATTATGCAATGCAAAAAATGTAATTGCATCAGCTAGTTTAAGCAAGGAATTGCCAAACCCTATCCTTTGCTCCAGAGCAAAGTTTCAATTTATTTGTTGTCTCAATTATTATTATGGAAATCTTTCATCACCTGATATTTTAAAAGTACATTGTGCTGAGGGGCATCAAGCTAAGACAATTACAATCCAATTTTTGTAGATAACAGGCAACACAGGACTAGTTTTAGGGGGTGCTCCAGATTTTTGGCCGAGGCTGTATAGCGGTTTTTAAATCATCTTGTACGGTTTTTCAACTCTGCAATTAAATTCACGGACAATCTTTAAAAATTAGGACCCAGTTGCCTGTGAAAATGTGGTCAGATTTCACATTGTATTGATGTATTCTTAAGAACACCCACACATTCCATTGCCCCCCCCGTCAGCAATTGGATGTTTCTACTGATAAATATTTGTTACATACATGTATGAAAATACTTATTGACATGCAACAACAACAGCCCTCATTTGAATTTTCAAAAAAGTAAGTGTAATACGAGTGTCAGCTTCATTTCCTTTGTATCACAAAACATCATTGCACGGTTTCGCAGACATTTTTAATGATTCCCCTTCCCTTGAACGTCGCAAAATATTCGAACATGCCTTTACAAAAGCCTTAATTATCATGAAACCTTTTCGAGCGAATCTCTCGTCAATATATTTCAGCCTTTACTGCCATGTTTTGAAAGAAGCTGATAACAGCGCATTCAGCTTGCACAGAGAACTTTATCGGTGACATACGAAGAAGTCTCATTCATGATGCTGCACTTCCTGTTAACGTGTGTTAAGCTTAGTTGTTCGCATCGTGATTTAGCTCAATTTTTTCTTCTTAGCAACCGGAATTGGTGTTTCCGTTGCGTTCAACTTCCTGTCATGCACAATTTCTTTGCAAATGTTTTGTGTATTGACATAACTTAAATTGTCTCTGAAAAATGCAATTAAACAATTCACGCACAGCGTTCTTTTGAAGATACAAAGTAGGCAGTGCCTATAGCTAAAAGTGCAACACCCATTGCTGTTAGCAGATGTAAAAATATCACAGGAAATCAGAGACAAAGCCAGAATACCTATCACGAATATACCATACCGATGATACTGCAGATAATGACACTTAAAGGAATCTAATGCAATCACAAATCGGCTTTGAACTCATCTCGCAAGAGAGATAAACAGCTTATTAAAAAATGAAGATAAACCTTATATATAGCTATTGGAAATAACCATCACAACAGTGGGTTATGGAACAATGGTCCATCACGGAATTGAGCCACAGCTTCTCTG
>JAQIWR010002071.1:0-11970 GCA_034695945.1 Glomeris hexasticha
CTTTCTTTTGTTCTTTAATTGACAGGTGGGGGAGGGTCTTTTGTTGTACAGTTGAGTACAAAAAACCAGAAAAGACCTCCCCCCCACCTCCTGCCAATTAAAGAACAAAAGATCGTTTTCATAATTATATATAATTGTTTAATTGAGCTTGCAACATTGAGACCAGTGTGAGTATATGCAAACTTTGACTTGGTATTAAATTTACAAAGGCCCATACTGTTTGTTCACCCTGCATATTTAATAGCAATTTCATTGAAATGTATTCATGTATTATAGCCATGAACGTTGATCAAAGTCGAGCTGCCACCTTGATGGCGGTCAATCCACTGTACGTCAAACTGTGCGTTCCTGAAGGTCTAGAGCACGTTCTCGAGGGCCTTGCCCGAGAGGTGCTCCGAAGGCAACCGAGCAATATCTACAAGTTTGCGGCCACATACTTTCACCAGCTCCTCCAGTTGCGAAAACAAAGTGCATATAATATACACGTATTGCGAAGTGCGAAGTCATTAACATGCATTTAATAACATTCACAATATCGCATGCAGTTGAAGAAGACACAGGTTGCAATGCCAATGTTGCACAGGTTGTAGCACGTGGCAAAGACATGGATATTGCCGAAGATGGACCTTACCACAATACTTGGGTTAGTCAATTAAATACAACGTGCAATAAATTCCATACAAGTGCACAAAATTCCCTAATTATTTTGCTGATGACATGCACAATTAACCATGCAATTATAAAAATCTTTTGACTTCATAGGACGTTCCAGCTTCTCTGATGCAATTCATTCAAACGAAAGGGAAAAATTTCCACTGGCAAGAAATACCTGAAAATGCATTAGTAATGGACGACACCGAGACGATGCTAAGTCTTGCAGGCAACGAACAACCTGCAAAGGACATATTCTCACTTTCAGACGAAGACAACCATCACCAAAAGCTGGTGTCAAATTTGGAAACCCTTGAAAAGAATGATAAGGAATCGGTAAACGATTCTGAGAAAACAAAATGGAAGAGTAATGATAATGGTGAAGTCGAAAACATAAATGTGCCGGAAGATAATGTAATATACAAAGAAAGTACACTTCCAAACAGCACTGAAGGTGACACAATGACAGAAAATGGCTATGAAGAGGAGCCAAAGTTGTTGGACAGTGTCTCGACAATTAACGTGACAACCGGACGCATCAAAGGAAACGCAACATCAAACACGGTCATGGATAATACCCTGAATAAATCATTTGGAGAAATTACACATCCAACACTATGTTTAAATGATGATGATGGTCCTGCATCTGAGGTTAAAACAGGATCCAGAGAAAAAAGAGAGACAATTCCAACTGGCATGCGACAAATCACATCAGGTATCAACATGGATTCTGAACAAGAGATCTCCTCCAAACTGGAAGTTTGCCATAGTAATGGTGCTGATAATGCAATGTCCCCTGTTGGAAAGGAACTTGCAAGCAATGTTCCCATCTTGGCTCCTCTACAACAAAACAATTCTGCTGATAATTTCATTATTCCTGGTAAGGAGACATCACAACTACAAGACATTGTATTCCAAGAAAACACGAATATAAAGGACTCGGAAATATTTGAACAGATCAGTCCAATAAACAATACGGATCCGATTTTGGAGAAAATTGAAAGGAACGATGAAAATTATGAGCATGGTAGCGCAGACAAGGTCATGGTGGAGAACGATGATACTAAAGAATGGGAAAATGATCCTATCAAAGCAGATATCGGTGACATATGTAGTCAGCAAAACAACTTGCCCACAATGGAACACGTTTCAAACTTGATGCAAGGTTCTGCAGATGTAAACATTTGTCAGCAAGACCAATTGAAAACAAATGACGCTGAGCTAAAATTGGTTGCTGCAAATGATGCAATCAACGCACTTATCACAGATGAATTAAAATCGCACCAATGTGAAGAATCACAATTACCTCAATCAGATCGCAATTACGACATGGTAATCGCACCGGACTCGAGTTACGAAGATAAAGAAGGGGAGACCCTGAAAATACTCAACACATTGGAGCCAGTGGATGAAGAAACAATTAATGCTATAAGAAATACTACACAAAACAATGAAGACAATCTTAATTTTGCAACACAAACTGAAAATGTTCCTCGTGGAGGATCTGAAAGTAACGATCTGATTAAAGCATCAGTCTCAGAAATAAAAAATGAAGAACCTTCATCAACAGAATTCACAAAACCTTTCAGTGACACAACATCCAACTACAATGCTGATGAAATGGTGTCCCAACAAATTACAACAAAGACACCAGATCCAATCCCTCCAAATGAATGCGACACAAATGATGCCGAAGAAACAAATGGGGCTATATTATCTAACAATGCAGAGGAGAACCAGGATAAAGAAGCAGATCAAACAAAACCTAACTATGCTGAAACTGAAGCAAACGAGTCCTTTGATGTAAAATCAAATCAGGAAAATCAAGACAATTTAACTGATAATGCAACTCGTACAATGGCTGAAAACATAACTGAAAAGCAAAAAGAACACAGTGAATCAACTGTCCAATCCAATGAATCAACAGACCGTGATTTGAACGATGCAGAAACTGAACAAATCAACGCAATGCAAGCTGGTGTTACAGCTCCAACTGTATCTAATGAACAAGATCCAATGCAGCCCATCTCTGTTCCAAATGAAACAAGTTCAACTGAACAAGATGGCGTAGTAACAGCAGAAATGAACTTACCTGATACAGCTAGTGCCACAACAACTGAACATACAAAAGAAATCACTGCGTCTCCCACTGGAGGAATGCCAATTGAGGGACTTGATGACCCTGTATCTGAAAGCGAATCGATAATATCAGCCCTTGAGACTTCACAAGATCCACTACATCAAGAAACTGATGAAAAAGCTGATAGCAATAGTGTGGAAACAGCTGAAATATGTACAGATACACATTCCAATGATTTCCGAGCAGATGATATATCGCCAACACCACAACTAGAAGCCAACAATAACATTCAGGCTGATAAATCAAACTCTGAAGAGTATGTCAACTTCCCAGTTGATTTGGGCAAAGGTGCAACTAATCCAATAGAAGATACAGAATCAAGTCAACCGCAAGCTGAACATTCTGAAATTTCTGAAGCAATCAATTCAACTAACTCATTCCCTGCTGAGCCTGATAAGGATGGAGTTGTATCAGAACCAGTGGAAATATTGCCATTTGATAAGCACAATACTGAAACCTCAGTATTGGAGCAAACTGGGGAAATTGGTGATGCGCAAACTGACAGCACAGACTTCAAAAAGCCTACCACTGAAACAAATGGAGAAAACATTCTTGGGAATTTTGACACCACAGCTGCAAATTATAATGATGATGAACCTGTATCTCTACTTTATATGTCAGAACATAATTCCAACGACTATGCAAACGCTGGGCAGTTAGTGGCGTCTGACCAAGTCATATCAGCGACGCAACAAATACAAGAAAATGGAATACTGCCAGTAGATAAAGATGAACTGAAACTGGTGGAAAACCCCGAACCAGCCATTGTGAAACATGACAAGGAAGTTGAAAAACAGTGCGACGTTGTCGTTTCAAATCCAGAGAAACACACAGAAGAAATCGCAGAAGAAAATGCAATTAAGCTTCCACGTGGAGAATTGGATCCACAGTTACTCCCACTTATAGGGGAACCAACTTCTATTTCACTTGCAACGCATCAGGCACCATTGCTACAGGATGAACATCAAATAAATTTGGAAGATGAAAAGCCCCAGAAATTGATTTCTGAGACTTCTAATTTAGACGCTGTGCAGCAACCAGAGAACATGGAAGAATCAACAGTTGCAGATTATAAAGAACAGGAACCAATATTGGGAGATGAAGATAAGATCAAGCCAATGGAGCTGGTTGAAGAAAATCAACAATTGCTAACCGATGAATCAAAGCCGAAGTCACTAGAAGGAGAGGAACCAAAGCCACGAGAAATTGAGGAAGCAAAATCATTGACTGAGGAACCACAGACATTGGGAGAAAAGAAAGCAAGGGAACAGGAAAATGATGATTTAAACCTACTAGAATACAATGCACAAAAGTCATTTGAACAACAGGAACTAAAAGCACTGGAACAGGAAAATGATGATTTAAACCTACTAGAATACAATGCACAAAAGTCATTTGAACAACAAGAACTAAAAGCACTGGAACAGGAACTAAAAGAATTTGAACAGGAATTGGAAGTATTGGAACAGGAACCAAAACCACAGGAAGACGAAGAACACCTACTACAAGACAGCGAATTAAAAACAACAGAAGAAAACGAACCACAACCATTGATAGAAGAACCAGAGTCATTGGAAGCAAACGAACCAAAACCAGTGATAGAGGAACCAGAGTCAATGGAAGAAAACGAACCAAAACCAGTGATAGAGGAACCAGAGTCATTGGAAGAAAACGAACCAAAGCCAGTGATAGAGGAACCAGAGTCATTGGAAGAAAACGAGGCAAAACCATTGATAGAGGAACCAGAGTCGTTAGAAGACAACGAACCAAAAGAACAAGAAAATGAGGATCCAAAAACGCTAGAACACGATGTAGAAAGATCGTATGAACAGCAGGAGCTAAAATCACTGGAACAGGAATTAAAAGCACTGGAAGTTGAAGAACCACAGCAACCAGACCACAATGTACCAGATCCATTAGAAGACAAGGAACCAAGGTCTAATGAACATGAAGAACCACAGCAATTACAAGACAATGAACCAAAGTCACTGGAAGAAAATGAGCTGAAACCCCTGGAGAATGAAGAAACACATTTGCCAGAAAATGTGAAGCCATGCGCTCTAAAAAGAAATGAAACAAAGTCACTAGAACAGGAAATAATACAGCAGAAAGAAAGCGAGTCTAACACATTAGCGTTTCCAGAAGAACCAGAAGTTAAGAAGCATAATGTAAACAATGAAGCAGGGCTGAAAACACTGGATGATGTGAAACCAATACAACTTCTAACTGTAGAAGAACCCACAGTTGTGAAATTCGAACATGAGCCATTACTTGAAAATGAACCAATGCCATTTGAAATCGAGGAGTCAACAATTGCAGAACATGACCTCTTCACAGAACAAGAACCCAAACTACTGGGGGATATAATAAAACCAAACATCGCAAATGGAGAAGACAATACAGCGCCGACTCCAGATGATGAGAACTCAACACCATTGGCCAGCACAGAACAAACGCCTCCAAATAATGAAGACGATAATATTGAGCAACTTTTATCCAACCATGGTGAATTTCCCAAAGATGAAAGTTTTCCATCTTTAGCTGAAACACGACCAGCTGATGATATTCTAAAATGCACAGACGAAACTTTGGAACACGCAGATGTTACAAATGATCTAGACAAAATTACAGTGTCTGCCAATACCGAGGGAAGTGGAATTGACTATGACAAATTTACTGAAAAGCAAGACGAAGCTCTAGATGTACCAGAAATTACAAAAATAAACACAGGAAATGAAGCTTCTGAAGATGATAATAACAAGTCATTTGAACAACAGGAACTCAATGCACTGGAAAAGGAACTAAAACAATTTGAACAGGAATTAAAAGTATTGGAACAGGAACCAAAGCCACAGGAAAACGAAGGACAACACCCGCGAGAAGACAATGTGCCAAAGTCAATGGAAGAAAAAGTATTAGCAAATAACCCTGAAACTGTCCAAGGTTGCTTTGCCTTAGTGCCATATACTGGTCAAGTTATAATTGAAACTGATGGAATTGCAAGAGATTCCACTCTGGATACAAGTAAAAAGGTAGAAGCTGAAGATGATGACACAAAAAATAATCAAAATGGAAATGTCTCTTTGGAAAGAAAATTGACAGATGAAGCTTCATCTGATGACCTTCTACACAAGACCAAAGAAGAACAATTGTTTGACGTTTACCCACAAAATACAAACGAAAATGGAACCAATCTAAAAGAAGATTTCCCAGCACAAGAAGAAACAATCCAGCCCCAGATTTACCAGCCGATTGATGTAAACTCCAAGTACGCAGGATTATTTCCTGAAAACATTCTTGAAGAAAATCACGACAACACGTCTGAAAAATATTCAGCTGCAAATGTTACACAAAATCCTACAATACAAGTTGATCTTGCCCGTGACTCTGGATGCAACACACCTGGAAACGACCCAACATCATTAATTGACAACCAGACAGAATACAAAATTCCATTTGCTGATAGTTCCCAAGACACAGTCATAGATGAACAAGAAGAACTGCCAGACATCACAAGCAACTTAAAATCACAACCAACACAAAATGCATCACAAATTCTGGATTTACAAGCCATTAGCGACAGTTTCCCACATGAACAAATTCACAACCACAATAGCTACGAAGGGATTTCTCTTTCTGCTGACTCTAATAAAGATGAGGAAGAGCAAGTTGCAGCAGGACTTCAGCTCACAATCCCAGATGCTGACTCTGCAACATTTGAAGCAGACTCATTAGAAACGAACGATTCCGGACGTGGGGGTGAATTATTATCCTTTGCTCCGGACGATTCACTCGTTGAACTTGAACTAACTTCCGAAGATGTGATACGGAATAACAAACATGTCCAGACAGACCTAATTGGAAAAGTTTAAATCCTAGTAACAATGAACCCACCGATTACCATTATAGATATAAAGAAATAGAGCTGCATCCAGTATTCAAAAAATGCCATATTAAATTTCAGCATAATTTTAAAACTGCTTCCAGTTATTATATAATGTTTAATCATATTTTAAGAAGTATTATCTTGTTGATATTTTATTTTATATTTATAGATAAGTAATCGCAATTCAATGTATAGATAATATATTGCAAAATAAATAACAATGTAACACATAGCATTTATTATTCTTTCAAATCACACAAGTGATCACCAACTCTACGGAATGCATCATTTCACACTTCAACCACAAACTTAATACTGTCAATAATTAGTTTTAATGTCTTGAAAGGAGAGATATGGAAAGGGACATATTGCTGTAATCATATCCTACTTGCCAACTACATGGCAAATTAAGCATGCAGTCTATAATTTCATTTACCAGGAACTACACTTATCAGCTATTTACTAGACGCTACACTACACTACAAGGAAGAACTTCTGTACAAAAATAATTTTGGTTCACGCACTGCACGCCTTATTTTTAATGCTAACAAGCGAACATTTGCAATGTGTCATGAACAAGAGAAAAACATCCAATCAACTATTCACCACTCTCACCATTTTAGATGTCGTATCGGGGAACTGTAATTCCCAATTTTTGGGCAACGGCGCGTTGAGCAGAGGCAGCTTCTTTCAGAGAGAATAGATGTGAGAGTTCAGACTCATTCCGCACTAAGGCAATGGCATCGTCGAATTTTTTCTCAGCACCGTCCAAATCACCCCTGCATTTCCGATAGAAATAAATTGTCAAAACGTACCAGATCAGCGTAGCAGCAATAATTCACAAACTCGCCTTTGAACGTGAATGGTGCCGAGCGTTTCATACGCAAAGGCACATTTGTTATCCTTTTCTATTGCCAGCTCCATTAGACGGAGAGCTTCTTGCATGTCGGACTTCCACTGAAGGTGCAGAAGTCTAAACCCAATCATCAACAGATCAGTCGCGTCATGACCAAACACGAAAACATTTACCTATACAGATGAAAACCTAAAATGCTTACCCTTTGTGTACATAAACATTGGCATTGGAAGGGTCAATCTTAAGCGCTAGGTTGTAATACTGATCTGCTTTTTCCCACTCTTGCTGGTCCGTCAAAGCCTATCACACGTACAACAGTTGTGATGCGATCGATACCAACAGTGCTCAATCTCAACTAGCATTCCTTTCAACCTGAGCAAACATAATGTATCCTTCCACGCAGTTCTTATGTTCCTTGAGTACACTTTCAAAGGATTCGGTTGCTGCTTGGAGAGCAGCCGCATTACGTTGCGTGCAAGCGAGCCGGAAATCAGCGAAGCATTTCTGCACTGCGGCCATTGCGAACGATGGGTTCAGCCTGACCGCAGTTTGGAAGTCTTCGGCTGCCTTCTCCCCCATATCAGTCAGCAAATAAATCTGCGATCGAAGCAAACATGAAATCAAGGTGTCCGCGTTCAGAGATTGCACGTAATGAATACGTACCGCTCCGCGGTGATGGTAAATGTCAGCATTGTCTTGGTCGATCTCCACAGCTTGGCTGAAATCCGCCAAAGCATCATCAATACGTGCTTTGTGCACATTTATTGTGGCTCGTTTAATCAAGGCGTTCACTTTTGTCTATTAAAACCAAAATTAATTACGGGCACTTTGATACGGACATTCTGATCCGAGAAAAGAAATTGCATCCATTGAAGTACTTGTTTGTCAATGTCTTGCTTCAGTTGCAGCAATTCTTCCAGATCGGACAAGGCTGCTGCAGTTTGGCCTCGTAATAATTGCAAAGTGGCCCTAAGTAGCAAAGCCTCAGCCCGATGCTCAGACTGTTCGTCCTTTAACTCCAAAGAACAGTCCTCAATGATGTCATCGTACTCCTGATTGGCAAGATTTGCCTTCGCTCTCATGTAAGGACTGTATATTAGGAAGACAAACCAGTACTTAGTGTATTCAAATCATAATGCATTCCTATCTATAAACTTGTACCTATCAGCGAGAGAACCGTCGCCATTGACAACAGCAGGTGCAACTTGTGTTGGGTCTTCCGAGAACGACTCGAAGTAAGACTTGACGAAATGTTGTGATGGCATCAATGGGCTCTCATTCTGTGCATAATATATTTGATATATAGTTGAACAGCAGAAGAATGGCAAAGCCACAAGAACGTAAATAATTCATCATGAAAGACAAGTGTATTTCCCAACACGGAAAGATCCAGTTCAAGGTGGAATATAAACCATCAAACTTGGCTTACAGTGCAGAATTTATAACCCTTTTAATGTTCTTAACTGATATTGGCATAAAAATGCTGGCACTTGGCCATAATGTAAATGAATTCTTAGTTTTGTGTCTGTTCACCAGGCAGAAAATTGCAGCAAAGTTCTTAACAACACATTTTTTGCTGAGAACCTTTCAACTAATTATATGCATTCCGTTTAAAACACGTTCAACCCAATCTGTAATTGATAGCACCTAGCTGGGAAATTGTATTTCGCTGCGAAAAATTCCAGAGTGAAGCAAATTTTTTGATCATTACTCCAGAATCTGGTAGAAATTTCATATTTCCCCAATCAAGCCAGCATTATCAATATATATATATATTTTACACCATCTTGCTAACCTTTTCACAATTTCGAATGTGATAGGTATGTATTGATAAATTAATTGGGTGGCAGGCCTTCTGCCACCTTCAGAAGTTCTGTTCACCTTCAGAAGTTCTTGCGCCCTTTGCGATCCAACTTTCTTCAGAACTCTGTCTGCGGTCAAAAGGGAAGACTGGTTCTCAAACTGCTCCAAGATGCACACAGCTGTAACATCTTCCAAGGCATTTCTTAACTGGCCAGAAGCTTCATAGGCTTTCGCCCTCCTGACCATTGCCTTAACATACTTGTTATTCAAGTCCAAAGCGGCTGTGCAATCACGGATAACTTCAGTGTGATTTTTCTATTAAACATTTATGTATTACAAAATGTAATGCAAACCATGCAGGGATCGAGCCATTACACTTACCGCTTTCTCATGAGCAGCTGCCCTGTTTTGATAAAACGTTGCCAGACTTTGACTGAATTTCGATGGACAAACCGACAAGGCCTCTGAATAACATTCGATTGCCTTCTCATATTTACCACCGTTGAAGTACTTGTTACCCTTCGTTTTCAGGGATTCGGCTTTATCCAACAGGTCCTAGAACGACGATTTTTATTCCAGAATTTGGCATGTGCAGAGGTATGTGAATTTACCTGGTCAGTGATCGGTTTCGGTTCGCCGCTCGCTTCATCGCTACTTTCAACTGAATTTGACTTGGCTCTGTCCAATCCACCTTGCCTGGGAATACTTCGACTTTTCCTATAATACCAGTAACCTATGCCGACTGCGAATGGGGCACCAATAGCCACTGCCACTTGCCATTTCGACAAACCGCCAACAGACTCGGCCATTTCGGTTTCGCAATACGATACGACGAAAGTTATTACGCCAACGCCATCACGCGGCCACGTTATCAACTACACCGTCGACCGGATTCCATCGGTAACTGGACAAATGGGCGCCGCCGTATGGACGCTGCCGAATGACAACTGAAATTGTAAATCTACTTTCATATAGGTTCCAACAGGTAATTTCCAGGATTTTCAAGGATATTAAATTTATTTATAACTTTCTTCCAGCTAGGACACAAACATGCATGAACCTTAATTGCACAAATATCACATACTCACATACTATTTTGCATTTCAATGATAGTTTTCATTTTTATAATTGTTAGCTGAAAACCAGTTATAGTAGGCCTACATAAATGACTTGGCATGAATACTGGTTGTCCCAAGAAATATTAAAAAGACAGTTCCAAAGTTTAGAAATGAAATTTAATTAAGATTTTCAATTGCAAAGATTTCTGTCTTTTTTCTTGGGACAACCAGTATATAGAAGTATATATATATAGAAGTGCTACGAATATGATGCAATGCAATTTATAAAAACAATGCAATGCAATGTATAACCTTAGGTATAACATATGTTATACTCGGATATAACTCACAACGATTATTATAACTGTACATCCTTGCTGTACATTGTCCTCGTTATAGATCATATTTCGTGGTGCAGACAGCAGTAAAATATGTCATTTCATCATCTGTACCCGTCAGGTGGAGCCCTTCGGCAGCACCTCTTTATCTTTACGCATTGCTCTGACAACATCCTAACTTCCTACCTACAGGGAAAATTCATAAATTACGTTATGATATTCCCATTTGAACAAAAATATTACACAATATGCATTTCAAAACATACTGCATGGTACCTACGTCTCAGCTGAATTAATTCAACTATAAATCAGGCATTATTAGGAAAATATATTGGTTATTCCTTATAGACTTTTGAACAACTACTAAACATGGAATACTTATTATTCACCTATGATATCCTTCATGAAACGCAAGCCTCAATTATAATTCCATCTTTAACGGGGCGAGGTTGCATAATGACAGTGGGCGGAGCCTAATTAAACATGTCACGCAAGTTGAGAATGAAATACAGGCTTCAGGTCATACTTTAAAATGCACTGTGAAAGCGCTCAGCTTTATCGGGTTTATTGCATTCCCAATCTTGGTACTTGTGCTGCATTTCCATTTGAAAAATGATGGCTTAGGAACGTGTTCAAATTTGGTAAACTATACAAACGTATTTTTTGCAATGCGCAGATGCAATTTTCAAGTCGTCTGTATTTTGGAAATATACGCCAAACATTTCAGGAAATCAAAATGCATGATGGCGTTGAAACATTTTTAATTGATCATTACTTTTCATTAAAAAGTACAATCTATGCGAAAAAATTCGGAATCAATAAAAAAACATGCATCATTATGTAAAGCTACTCCTTTTATTCTAAATTCCCATGCAAATTTGCCATTTCCTAATAATTTACGCTATAAATATAATCTTATCTAAATGTCCCATTATAAATGACGTGATACTTTCTTTTCCTATCATGTCCTTTCCATGCAAATATCCCTTAATTAGTGTCAACAATTATATCGGACCATGGTAAAGATTAATTTCTGCACATAGTGATGAATTCATCAATACATAACAGGAAAATAAACACATATTAATTGTCATGAATATATGTAGGGGAGAAGTGCCTAAAATGGACCCCCTGGGTAAAATGGACCACTACCACTTTCCACCCACCACCAATAGATGGCGTTAAAGTGTCTAGGCCATTTGATGGAGAAAAGCATTACTAACAATATCACACAGGCA
>JAQIWR010002072.1:0-11969 GCA_034695945.1 Glomeris hexasticha
TAATTTATGCAATGTTTTACTTTGTGTAGGCCAATTTTCAGGGTATGTTCCAAAACCGTGTCAGTTCTCCTTTAACTAGATTAACATTTTGAAAGAGAAACTGGTTATTATGCACACATGTTGAATTCACAGGGTTCATACCACTTTTAGGGAATCCTGGAAAATCGGGACAATTCAGGGAATTTAGATATTGGCTACAATTTCATGGGAATTTAAATTTTGGCTAAAAATTAAGGGAAATCACGTGTAATTTATATTTTGGCTAGGGGTTACAGAAAAATTCAAGAAATTTAGATTTTGGCTAGAAATTCAGGGAAATCTCATGTATAATTAGATTTTAGCTAAAAAATTAAGGGAAAACTTAGGAATTTAGATTTTACCTAAAAATTACAGAAAACTCGTGTTATTTAGATTTTTGCTAAAAATTCAGGGAAAGCTCATGTAATTAGATTTTGGCTAAAAATTCAGGGAAAACTTAGGAATTTAGATTTTACCTAAACATTAAGGAAAATCTCGTGTTATTTATATTTTGGCTAAAAGTTTGTTGAAAACTCGTGCAGTAATTTAGATTTTACCTAAAAAGTTACAGAAAACTCAAGGAATTTTAGATTTGACCTAAAAATTAAGGAAAAACTCAATGAATTGAGATAAAAATTAAAAAGAAACTCGTGTTATTTAGTTTTTTTGCTAAAAATTCAGGACATTTAGATTTTGGCTAAAAATTCAGGGAAAACTTAGGAATTTAGATTTTACCTAAAAATTAAGGAAAATCTCGTGTTATTTATATTTTGGCTAAAAGTTCGTTGAAAACTCATGAAGTAATTTAGATTTTACCTAAAAAATAACGGAAAACTCAAGGAATTTTAGATTTTACCTAAAAATTAAGGAAAAACTCAAGGAATTTATATTAAAATTAAGAAAAAACTTGTGTTATTTAGTTTTTTGCTAAATATTCAGGACATTTAGATTTTGGCTAAAAATTCAGGGAAAACTTGGGAATTTAGATTTTACCTAAAAATTAAGGAAAAACTCGGGGAATTTGCCAAGATTTTACCCAGAAAGCTAAAGAAATTTACAATAAATTTATAATACCCAATTTGAATGTGTTATAAGTAAAAATTATTTTAAACAATGATTGCAATGAAACTAGTTTAACTCTTACTATAACATTCTTTAGAAAGTTTGCCTAAGCACACTGGAAAACCTGGGAAAAAACTCATGGAAAATAATAATCACTGATCTGATCACTATGAACATGAGTAAGAAATATGTAGTTTCTTTAGAATTGAGTTGTCATTTTTAAGAAGTAATTGTTGTAAAATTAATGCAGCTGTTATTTGATGTGACTTTTGTAGCTGATAAAAATGTATTATGTAAACTTTCTAGCTGATATATAAATATCTGATGGATTAATTATTACCTTTTCAGCTGTTGGAGGATTTGACAGATTATCAAAAGAAATGCCACGAGTTGTCGGCCAACGAAGTTCAGCTGAGGACTCAATTAAACCTTTACACTGACAAATACCAGGAATTTCAAGATACTTTGACTAAAAACAACAAGGTTTTCACTTCGTTCAGAGGCGAGATGGAAAAGGTTATTTTCACTCGGTCGGTTTGCGATAGCCTTACTCGATCAACTTTTAATATCAACGTTGGTTTCTATCGTTATTGCAATAGATGTCGAAAAAGATTAAGAAGCTTGAAAAGGAAGCAACTTCTTGGAAACAAAGATGGGAGAACAGCAGCAAAGCTCTGGTCGAGATGGCCGAAGACGTGAGTTAAAACGCGGTGGATCGTATGTAAGCGCTTTTAAAAAATGAGAGTTTAATAATTTGTGGAACCTTGTGATAATATAGAAACAAAGACGGGATATGGAGTTTCTTACGGCACAAAAATCTATAGTGCAACTGGAGAAGTTATGCAGAGCGCTTCAAGCGGATCGTGCCGTGTTGCAAACGCAATTGAGAACCGCCGCGGCTGGCGAAGCGCACAAAACCTCACCCAGTACTAGTTGATACCTTCATTTAAATGTCAAATACACTCAACTCCGCTTATAACGAAGTCGAAAATGCAAGCCGATTGGGTTCGATATAAGCGGAGTTCGTTATAAGCGGAGCTGCACATAATGAGAAACAGTTTGTAATAAGTGAATTTCGGTATAAGCGGAGTTGACTGTACAATAAATCCCGTTTATAACGAACTATCTGGTTATAACGAAATAACAAGTAGCTTTTGCGGTATTCGGAAACAATTTCCTGGGTTGTAATGAACAATTTTTCTAGTCATGTAATTAGGTGTTTTGCTTTTCAATTACGTACCATTGCAGGTTCCGTAGATCACTACTCACCCAATAAAACAAATCCTGCAGGACTTTGAAAGGATTTTCTGCAGAATTGGGGCAGAAGTCCTGCAGGAAATGTTAAGATTATATTTTTCCTTGCAGATTTTCACGCTAAATCATTATTTTAATAAAATTTCCTCGATTTTTGCCCCAATTCTACAGGAAAACCCCTGAAATTCACGAAGGAAATTTTGTACGTCTCCCGCAAAGATTTTAGAAAGTGGGCGAAAGTCTGCAAAGAAAAATTTGGTCTGTACAAATTCCTGTAGATTTCCATGCTAAACAACGTTTGTTTTCACTATATTCCTTGCAGACATCTGCCCCAATTATGTAGGAAAATTCCCAATTTCCTGCAGGACTTTGAAAAGTTTTCCTGCACACTTCTGCAGAAATTTTGTACTAGGGCATTGTTCTTTTATTTTTAGAGTAAGCCCCGTTTATAACGAACTCGGCTGCAATGAACTATCTGGTTATAACGAAATAATGAACAGCTTTTGCAGTCCTCGGAAACCATTTCTTCGGTTATAAACTCTTGGTTTAACGAACATTTTTCTGGTCCTGTAAAGTGTTTTGCTTTTGCAGGTTTCCTAGTAAACCCCGTTTATAACGAATTCGGTTGTTATAACGAAATAACGAGCAGCTTTTTCGGTACTCAGAAACTATTCCCTCGGTTATAGAACATTTTTCTAGTCATATAAAGTGTTGCGTTTCAATTACGTATATACTTTTGCAGGTTCCTTAATGCTTTAAATATCTTTTTATAGTAATCCTCGTTTATAACGAACTCGCTTACAACAAACACCCAGTTATAACGAACATCTAGTCTTGTGAAGTGCTTTGCTTTCAGTTACGTACTTATACAGACTGATTTTTTAAATCACTACTTATATTATTGTTCTTTTATTTGTACAGTAAACCCCGATTATAACTCATTTAACTCCAGGGGACTGCAAAAATGACTGTTCGTTATAACCGGATAATCGCCATTCTTCTAGACTAATTAGCCAAATTTTTAAAATTTGTAATGCATGGTGATTGCGAGTTTTTACCCCACCATTTTGGGACTGTATAAGTATGTTGATAAAATATATGTATTAAAATTCAAGAACTCAAAGACAACATCGTCACATTATTCAAAAAACAACCGTATGTAATTAAAGAACAAAACGCTGTTCGTTATAACCGGGAAAATCGTTTCTGGGGACCACTAAAGTTTACTGTGTTTTATTGATTTGTAATTTAAAGAACATGTTGTAAAGATAATTTTTCCCTTTACAGCCACCCAACCTGCTTCTGAGGTAAAACAAGACAACGTGAAGCAAGAATCTTCAATTCCCAACGGCGAGATTTCAAGCACGTGTTGTTCGCATTCGGAAACCGATTCGCCATCTTCCACCACGCCCGAAATCAATAATCCCGATTCCACATCTGCTGCACCTTGTTGACAGCCTTGATTTGAATTTGAACCTGGAAGTTCTCTGTTTGGGTCTCTATATAGTGAAAAAGTAATGTTATAAAGGCCAAGTGTTGTTTTTTTCATCCCTAAAATATTCCCAGTAACCCGGTAATTTATTTTAATAGTTTGAGTAGAGAGTTGAAACGTTTTTGCTTGTGTTAAAGAGTGTGCGCACAGGAATTTGATGTTATAGTTTGCATAAAGGTTTCTCATTTGGCCGTTTTCAAATTTTTTGTCAAGTGTCGGTTTGTCGATAAGTTGCCGAATCGCATCGCGACATTTTTACGGTGAGTTACTTGCACTAATTTAAACGTGGATTTCAATAGTGTTTTATCTTAGTATTTATTAATGGTATTCAGAGAAGAAAAATACGTGATTATAACCAATATTTGAAATTGTTTCGGGTATCGGATACGTTAATTTTTTCAGGTTTGTGTTGCGGTTGTTTCTATGACAACTCGGATCGATACAATGGCAATTTTGGAAGTTGTTTGAAGCACGTTTGAAGGTGGACAAATACAGTTTCAAAATCCTAGTTATCTCGGTAAATATCTTACTGTATTTTGGTAGCGTTGATCGAATTCCTAATCAAGTTTAATTGTTTTTGACAGGATGGATCCTAAATTCAGCTACCCAAGGGTGAGAACGATGGATTCATCATTACCTTTCTACGCTTTGCCTGAGGATTTAAAAACAAGTTCGGAAATAATAAGTGAAGCGAGAACGTGCATAAGAAGTATAGAAACGCGAAGACCTTTCACGCCGCGGGAATGTAATCGACAGCTTTTCGGTGGTCAGATCGGTAATTCGAAATGGGCACGCTCCCCTAGTGCATTCAGGTGATTTATAATGTCATTCCCTCCTCTAGCTGTGCTTTAATATATTATATTATAAATGTTCATTATTTAAATTGTATTTTACCAGCGCCGAGTTGCGAGGCTACAATTTCAACGACGCGATGAAACGTAACCGATTGGAACCTTTGGATAGAGTCCCGGTAAGAAAAGTTGTGAACAGTTGATCTCTTTCTTTATTAATAATTGCCTTTTCCAACATGGAGGACATAGTGAGGAAAAATCTAAAATCTGGTTGACAGAAAATAATTTTTCAAGCTATATATCCCAAGACAAAAAGTGTCTGCAGGATTGTGCATAATAGGTAGAAATGCTTTTGCAGGACCCTCTGCAAAACGTCTGCAGGAAATTGAGGAGTTTTCCTGCGCGTGAAACTTTTGCCTTTTGCAGGAATGTGTTTTTTTTTAAAACAGTTTTAGGGTTATGCAAGATGTAGAAACAAATGTTGTCAAATTCTGCACAGTCCTGCATGACATGACATCTTATGAAGGAACATTTGTGCAAGAGAAGTTCTATTTCACTGCAGGACTATTTGTCATACATTAATCCTGCAGGGTCCTGCACAAGTTGTAATAACTTTTAAAACGTTGTTATTTAAGGCAATAATGGATTCTATATGAGATAGGTCAATTGGAATAATCACTTAACCATTTTATATTAAACTTTGTATTCAACATGGGCCAAGTTGGTTTATTACATTCAGTAAAAGATTTTGTGTATTTTTTTGTTGTCGCAGAAGTCAGCGCCATCTTGCTTAGCGATGGATTCACCGATCGCGGAGACTCCACCGAAATTTGCTAAATCAGCCACTTGTCCTGATTTCAGCAAAATACTAAAAGATAGTAAATTAGTTTTCTTATGCAGTAATATTAATTAGAAATCTGGAAATATGTAATTTGAATTAATGGGATGTTTTATGTAAAATGACAGTGAGCAAAGACAAGGACAATTCTAAAGTTGAGAAGAAATTTCATGGGTCAGTTGTACAGGGTTTAAACGGTGCTACTGATAAACATGGGTTTGTACTTTTATTATAGACGTTGACAGCTTTAATATGATAATTCTTAATAAGATCATTACTGATTTTAGGGCAATATTTACATCATGGTTGACGGATACCAAGAAGAAACAGAAGGATGTTTGTGTAGAAATGACAGGGAAGATGGACAATTCTACAGTTCCTCAACTGCCGGGAATTTGTGATTATTTATTCGGTCACGCGATTGAATAACGTAATTGTATTTTGATGTTTCTGATGGTTAAAAATGAACAACAGGTGGAGTGGATGAATTGACGAGTGATTCGAGTTACAAAAGGAAAATAGTTCCTCTTTTAGAAAAGCTTGTCAACGGCGAAGGTGAAAGTTTGTTTCGGTTTACTTGTCGCGTACGATTTCATTCAAACGAAGTATTTTGATTTTTGTAGAAAGTGATCGTAAATCGGTTGCTGTGGATTTGTACGAGAACCTCGAAGAAAGTAATCTTTTCTCGTCAAGAAATGCAAAGTACAGACCAGCAATTCTGAAAACCCTCTTCAAGTTGCTCGATTCGGAAGACACGGATTTGTTGTTACGGCTTTTGAGAATAATTCTAGCCGTACGTGTAATAATTCATGCAGTGAAGTTATTGTGATATATTTATTAACAAATATATTAACAAGTTATACGGTGATTGTTAATTTTACAGATGAAAGTGACCGGTAACAATCTGGTAAAAATTTGTAAGCTACTGTTTAAAATCACGCGTAACGATGGCAACGATCCGCTTTTTCTTAACAATAACTTTTTGGGTGAGTTCAATTGCCACATGGAAATACAGAAAAAGATCTTGTATAAGTTTTTATGGATAAAGTTTCTTATTTTATATAAGACGGGAGTCCAATAAGAAAAATGCACAAATATATCAAATTTATAATCGAATATATCGTATCATTGTAATCTTATGATTGTAACCTTATAAGATTTATACCAGAATTTCTTATATGAATATTGTCATATCTTTTATATGAAAAATGTATAATTTTTAATAAGAATGTTGTCTTATATGCGTTTTCAAAAATTAAAGGTGAACTGACACGGTTTTGTAAGGTACCCTGAAACTTAAACTACTTGAAGAAATGTCATGAAGAAAGCCAGTGGTGCAACAAATGTCTGTGGAAATTAGTAAAAAAAGTTATTAGATGTCAAAGTTTGACCGTAGATTTATCCAGACCCTTATAATTGATGCTCCCCTGGCTTTCTGGATAGGGGGCCATCGAGTAAAGACGTCTAAACCCTCTTCCAGGTAGTTTAAGTTTCAGGGTACCTTACAAAACCGTGTCAGTTCACCTTTAAAAATCATATATTATCCCGAAATGGAGTTTAATTGGAAATAATTGCGTAACAGGAATTAAAAATGGTGCAGTCAAATTATATATATTGTCTTATAAACAATATTAATATTAATATGATCCAATTTCATATAAGAAAGAAATAAGTTGTTTCACAAAATGTTATAAACTTTTCATATAAGATCTTATTTTAAATTTGTATATGTCACTGTATTTCTGCATTTTATTCATTTAATTTCACGTTTAATTTACTTGACAGAACTATTCCTGGAAGCCATTCAATCGATGGACTTCATCGAAGATTCCGAAGCTTTGGTTTACAGCGTCGGCAGTTTGAAGTTTTTATCCATCGACGTCACGGTCCTCCGACAACTTTCTTCTCTCGGTTGCATCGACATCCTGACGATACACGTCCATCGTATCAATTCTTACGTAAATATTCACAATTGTTTGCTGCACCAAAGTCCTTTTTTTTCAGAATGGAATATATATAATTTTACGTTTTGATTATATTTCATATATAGAAAAGATGCAACGGAGAAATTCCTGATCAAACTCTTCACGTACTCTTTCAAGTAAGTTGAATGTTGTCAACATTACGTCCTTTTCCAAATTATATATGCATATATTGGAAACGGATTTGGTTTTTGTTAGTTAACCGGTTGCGTGAGGAACTTGGCGGAAAGTAGTTCCAACCGTTGGGATTTTGTGGCTGTCGGGACGGTGCTCGAGTTGTGGCACACCTTAGATTTGTTTCCGGACGATGTGGATATCGTTATGAACGTTGCTCGGACGTTGAGGTTTGTTCCATCTGTTATTAAATCGGTTAATTGTTTTATAGTTTAACATGTTCCTTGTACTTTTAGCAAGCTGACGACGTACGCGGACGTGAGCCTGGCGATCGCAACGCAGCCCAATTGCCATCTGCCTTTTCTTCATTTACTAAAGAAATACGAAAACCGTCACGTTAGTATGTCTTTGTACAATGGGACCCTAGGACCATTTCAAATAATCCACACAATCGTAACCATAATGTTTCAGACGTAATAATGACACAAAATAATTTTTAACATGATTCGTACACGGTTTCATTTTTATAGAGATAGTATGTAATATAAAGAAGATAGTTATTGGCACATTACGAGGAGTATTCAATGAAAATCGTTCATTCCCAAATCTTAGATTAATTTATTATAAATTAATCCAAGATTTGGGAATGAACGCGTGTTGAAATCAGCAATAATTATTGCTGATTTCAACACGCGTTTCATTTAAAGCTGACTTTGTGTTGTAGTTTCAACCCTGACGATGGCACGCGTGCGTTGAAATTAATAAGAATAAAATAATCTACATGAATTAGGAATTATGAACAACTTTATTCATGTGTAAAATATTACGTTTAATCATTATTTTAATCTTCAAAATCCAACTACGTCATTTAATTTTGCTCGGTAAGTTTGAATTGAGCTTAATAGATTCACGGAAAATCCAAAACTCCTTTAGAAACTCAATAGAAGTTTTCGTAAAATGTCTTGGTAATTATAATATGAAAGTTTATTTTGTTAATTTAAGGAAAAACTGTTTTTAGCTTTACTTATAATTTGGGATTTTGGATTTAATCCAGCTCCGCATAATTGAAGTTTTGCTGTATAGATAGTAAATAAATTCTGCATCACATCTCTCCTCACCAATAGGATTTAGTGTTTTTTACCTAAATTGATTTGACTATTGTAGTATTAAATGATAGAGTTAATTAATATATTTGGTTATTTGGCTAAAAATTGCAATTTGACGAAGCTGGATTGGTTGAATTGTTTCATTGATATGTAGGAATAATGAGTGGGGTTCTATTTATACTGTCATGAATTAATATTATAATATACATATTGCTTCAAATATATAAATTAAAATGAATTGCAGGATTTGGTGGTGCGGCTGTGCTACATCCTCGGCAATTTAACGGCTCGCGATGACCAAACCCGCGTCGGTCTGCATCACGCATCGACGAACACGAACGTTTTCCTTCATCTTCTGGAAAGTTTCCACCGTAAATACACAGGATGTTTAGAAAGGCACCAGGAACCCGAAACAGACTCGTGCGGTGAGAAATCGGAGTCGACGAGTAAGATTGCGGCGGAAGCCGAAGATATACTCATAAAGGTTCCAATTTTTCACCGTTATTACACAATTGGTTAATCTTCTTTAAATACATTTAAAAATGTGGATTCACTTTGCAGATTATTCGGATTTTGGGAAACATGTGCATCAATGCTAATGTTGGACAGCAATTGGCTTTGAACAACCAATACATCGGTTTCTTATTGAGCATTTTAAGTAAGGGTTCTGAAAAGAAATATACACGGATTAGTATTAATGGTTGAATATTAAAATGATCCGTTTATAGTTTCCGGCAAAGTCGATCTGAACGAAGAGTTGATTCTAACAACGGTTGCGGCTTTGAACAACCTCTCGTATTATTTGGAGTCCGACGGAGCGATAGTCCACAATCAAGTTTTAATAGCCGAACGTACTAATAATGAATGAATAAATATTCCACAAATCTTCCATTATTTACAACGTCATCCATCACCTTTTTTGTATAAAGATCTTCTTCAAATGTTAACGACGAAACACACCGACGGAGTGGTGGAAACTTTGCGGGTTCTCGGAAACCTTTCCCGATCTCGCGCGGTGCGGGTAATATTAGCCAGAAGCAGAGGTAAAATTAGAGCAAAACCAGGATTATCAAGAAAAGTCACAATATTTTATGTTATTTGGATTTGCAGCCGTGGAGATGATGGTGCAAATGTTGGACGCGAGCAACCGCGACGTCGTGTTTCTAGCGGCGGGAGTTCTCGTAAACCTGATGGCCGACGAAGAAAACAGGCCAACTCTATTCCAGGAAGGTGGAATCACAAAGTAAAGGAAAAATTAGTTGCAGAATTTGTTTAGGAAATAACAGCAGATTCATAAGGTCGTACAATTTACAAGGTTCGTGAAGGTGTTGCAATGCCGCGGCGCGGCGGACTGGCATCTCGCCAGCATTGTATGTCAAGCTATCTGGAATTACTGCTGCAAGATGGCGGTCACGTTCAAGACGTTTGGAAGCAGGGAAACGGTTGAAATGCTCACGTTTTTGGAGCAGTACCTCGGTAAATTCCACCCACGGGAAGTGAATTTTACGATTACGTAGATGACGTGTAATATTTTTGATTCGCAGATGAAAGTAACGTGGCCGTTACAGAAGGGGAATACGAGGACATGCTGATGGAAGAAGTTCAACATGATGTATGGGAGAAAGAATTCTGTCCTGTTGCTGCCAGGATTCTTGATAAGATAGAAAGCTGTCTGTAATATATTCAGGGTGTCTACTGAAAACCTCCGACAAATAATTTTCATGACTTTTATGACCATTTATGCAAAAAATTCATGACCTTAACATCGACTTTGATTAGTATTTGCAAGGTACAGTGATTCATCTAACAAATTTCAGCATCATTTTAAAAACTTTAGTTAATATTTATTATTAAAAACATTCTGCATTTCACTGATTTCACGCAAAATTAGTAATGCAATCACAGTTTTTGCTATTCTGTCAAGATTAATTTCTAAATTTTACATAACTACCTAAATTTTTAAACAATATTCCTGTCATCAACAGCCTATGTAGCACAAAAAATACATTTTCACTGTCCTCAAACATGAAATTTTAACAAAAAATCATGACTTTTTCAGGAATTTCATGACAGTAGACACCCTGTTTAAGGTAAAGTTACAAATGTACAGTCGGGACCAAATGTTAGCGGAGTAATTGTCAATCGTAGTTTATTAACACTTGTTGACAGGCTAGCAAGTTCCCTTATATTTCCTGGTTGCCTAGAATCCTAATTTATGTAATCTGCTGGTTGATTAAATTGTATTGGTTGATGGAGAATTGGCAGTTCCAATGATGAGATGGAATAATAAATTGAGAGCATATCGCGTCAGGCATCGAGTAGTGATGGTCGAAGCGCGTTCAGTTCTGGCTCCTGACCTGCTCCACAGAAATAGATGTCCCATACAGCTCTGTCGACTACATTGTGTTGATACACTTGTTTTCCAGCGATGCTATTCTTATAGTTATTGAGTGAATTCAAGTCAATCCACAGGTAGCACATCTTAAGACGGTAAGCTATTCCGCGAGCTAACTAGTTGAGCCGTCCTTGGGCCGCATCCCTCCTCGGTGTGTAAGTCCTGACCTTGCGATGACCAATATTTCCAAACTCTGAGGAACATTACTTGCCACCTCCTCGTATGAAGTTTGCCTCAAAAATGCAAAGACGATGTAATGACGTTAACAATTCTTTCCAGAGCCGGCGACGCGATTTGAGTCGTGGATGGGTCTTCTCGATTGGGTTACCGAATAAGAAATGTAGGTGTGAAGATTATTAAATATATGTACTGTTAAGTGGTTACTGTGTTAAATTATGTGAAATTAGTTTTCGAGACTTTGCAATGTTAATTATGGGAAAAAATAAAACCATTTCATATTAAAGCAGAAGTAAGTTTTCTCAATATAGAGGGTTACTGAAAATTACATCAACACTTTGAAATATATATTTTATATTTGTCTGTTTGCTGTGCATAATATATATAGCTTGGTTACAGTGTTCCCTGACAAACGGTATTACATCTGTTATTTTTTATTTTTACCAAGTGGAACTTTCAGGATGTGGGGCCATTCACATATTACGTCATCACGCTTGTCAGTCAATCATTTCCGAATTGATGACGATTCATGACGTAGTCCATCAGTCACTTTTTGGCTATATGACGTCATCATCACCAGTTTGTGTCGTACAAATTTAATCAATAAACTTATATGTGCAAAAGGATAAATTATTTAGGTGAATGGTTAAAATGATTTTTGATGAGGACTTGGGGTAAAAGCAATTTATACTGCATATTTAGGAAAGAACTGATCCTTTATAACAAGTTTTAGCAATATA
>JAQIWR010002073.1:0-11967 GCA_034695945.1 Glomeris hexasticha
ACAAAACGCGTTTGTCTCGTGTTCGCTCTTTTTTGTTTTCATACACACTGGATTTCTCATACACACTGTAACATACATACACATACCCTAATATGAATAGAAATTTGAAAAAAAAAAACTTCCTCTAAAATGTTTTGTAGCGTAAACATTTTGGCAGACAAACTGATAAACACTGAAGCGTGATAATGACACTAAATATCATTAGAATACGATTTGGCAATGCAGGACATAAAAAAATCACATAGGAAAGATATTTGTTGGTGAACTGTAACGCTAGATGGCGCCACTTAAGTCAATTAGTTTCGCGTACTGCGGTGTTATCGATACGATATCGATCTAGTGTAAATCCTCCATCTTGGCAGTTGGCATTTCATTTTGGGCGTGGTTTTGTTTATACCTCGGTTTATACCTGGAGCTGATAGTAACCGATCTTGACGTTCAATAACTATTAACTATTTCGTATTTTCAGTCAGAAATTACTTATACTTTCATTCCTGCATAGGAAACGATTTGTTCGACAGGAAATAACGAAAAGGTACTTCCCGATGCGTGTTGTTTACAAATTTTTGAATTTAGGCCTAACGCCATTTTTCCCAAGATTCCAACAACGTTCATTAATTCCGAATTCCTTTCCAGGTCTATCGGATTGCCGTATTAATTTCAAGTAATCCCTTTGGCCATATAATGGGCCAGTTTTGAAGATGGAACCGATAACTCTTGCTATTGCATTTAGCGTCATTTTCGTAATAATCGTGCTAAACCTCGCACTGTGTTGCACGAGGTACAAATATTATTGGAACGATCCAAGAACGGGAAACAAATTCGTTTCGATTTGGGTCCAGGCTCGCCACGAACAAGAACCAATTTAAATTGAGGTAAATACTAGTCCGAAATGTGTAACTTTTTTGGTAAGATTTTGGGTGTAGGACGAAATGCCGCCGGACAGAATGACGACGCCGAATTACCACCGGATATTTTGACGCCGTACCATTGGCCACTGTTACGCTTTGACGCCAAATGAAATTGATTTAAAGCAAGTTAAATTTCAGCTTAATAGATGTAATGTAAATGATATCTAAACTAAATAGATCTATTTAAAGCAACTTATACATCTAGATTGGTGTAATCTTGTACGTTCTAAGGTGTAATTTACCTTATTTGTTTACAGTATTTCAATATTCATTACCACTAGCGTCGTAATGTACCCGGCGCCAAAACAACGGCGGCCAATACGGCAGCGTCAAAATGTCGCCAACCCGCAAAAACCAAAATCCAACCGAATTTTCTTATTTTCAGACCTCGGCAACGATCAAAATGACTGCCAGTGCCCATGCCCTGTATTTTCCCGCTTACTTATGCCTTGTCCTGCTGACTCTGCTCGTCCTCGGGATGATTGTCATTTTCGGGAAGAGTTTTGCCAGACGTTGCAACCCACTGTCTAAATACAGACCAGAATCTCACCGTTCTACAGCCCACGAAGAAATGGTCCTGCAGGAGAAATCTCAAGAAAAAGCATAATCTCATGTTAAAATACATTTTTAGTCATTTATAGTAGTAGTTAGTATTGAATCTCACCGATGCCGTCCTTGACATTCCTGAATAATGCATAATACTGTAGAGTTTCAAAGGTGATGGGACCAATATTGTATACTGTATAATTAATGGCAATTACTTATTATATTTTGTAAGTGGTGTGTGCACACAATCAATGGAAATGGGAATAAAACTTTTTGTATTTTAGAACTTCCAATTTTACAATATTGATTAATACAATTTAAAACTTCTTACACAAGAAAATTAGAGAATCATTACAAAACGATCAAAACAAACTAGAACAATTCAAGTCGCGAATGAAATTCTTTAAAGTAACAGCAGTAGGAATTTTTGCAACTTTTAGATTCGCGGTTCACTGCGTGGCTTCCAGCGCGTAACTATGCGTAAGGGCCTGAAGTTCTTGCATGAAGTAATCTTCGGGGAGTGGTAAATTGCTGATGTGCGATGCCAATATTCTGGTAGGAAGAGGTGCGTTTTTGTAGTCCATGTTGGTGTTGCCAGTTTGAAGCGATATCACAACTTTCAGTAGGTTTGCGGTTTTCTTCGCCATTTCAGACACGCATAACCTGAAACGATCGGAACGGTTACGAATGAGAACTACATTTCCTACTTATATTAATATCAATGAAGGTTTTCGTCCTTTACCTATCTTTTGCAGTCAAACAAATCACGCTTTTCACTCTCTTGCACAGCGATGTCACTTCGGGTTGCAACCTTTCCAGTTCGTACGCGTTTAACTCTCCCTGGTAAAGTGAAAAGAAAATTAAATACTTGCATTGAGTGTGTTTTTCTTAAAGGTGAAGTGACATGGTTTTGGAAGGTTCCATGTTATTTAAACAACAGAAAATGGAAAGGAGTCAAAATTCTAACTACGACTTCCTTGGGAATGTTTATGCAAAATTTCCAGAGGTTAAACTAGCTTTATTGTAATTATTTTCTAAATAAAGTCAAACCTCGATACTTCGTCACAATTAAAAGTCCACTCTCCATATACTTTCATGTTAAAAAAAGTTCGCTTAAAGGTGAACTGACACGGTTTCGTAAGGTACCCAAACTACTTGCAGAAAAGTCATGAAAAAAGCAAGTGATGCAACAAAATGTCTGTGAAAATTAGTAAAAAAAAAGTTATTACATGTTGAAGGTTTATCGACTCTTATAATGGATGCTCCCCTGGCTTTCTGGATAGGGGAGCATCAATTATAAGGGTCTTGATAAAAATACGGCCAAACTTTGACATCTAATAACTTTTTTTGACTAATTTTCAGACATTTTGCTGCACCACTTGCTTTCTTTGTGACCCTTCTTCAGGTACTTAAAGTTTCAGGGTACCTTACAAAACAGTGTCAGTTCACCTTTAATAAGTCGTAGGAAATCAAAGTCCCGCCGTTTACGATTTATCGAGGTTTCACTGTAATTTATATTTAAAACATTTAAATATCATATTATATATTTATATCAATTTCCCTGAGTTGTTCAGATTTTCCAGGTTAAATAACTATTTTTTCTCTCACCCAAACTGCAAATATAAGACAATAATATTTATAATGCCGTTTTCACGATTTCACCTTTAAAAGTAAGTCCGCTAATTATGGCAGCCTTACGACGTCAAATTACAGGACAACTTTTCTATAATATTACCTCTATGATCTTATCAACTGTCTGCGACAGATGAATGTAATCTAGAAATACTTGTCCGCCGGTTCCCCAGTTTGAAATCGTCGAAACTCTATCCGGCAGACATAATTCCTCGAGGAAGTTTTTCAAGTAGTCGTAATTCTCTGTTGAACATTGCATAAGTGTAAATCCCACATTCTAGGTAATATAATATATTCACCACAAGGTAATAAATAATATACCGTTTATGATCGCATCCGGTGCGATACGTCGAATCAAGAGCGAGTGACTGGCGTACCAATGTCCCGCTTTCAACAGGTACCAAGCTTCCTCGTGAGCATCTGCCGTATGCTTCGCTCGCAAAGCCTGAAATTCACATACAGATCATTGTAGTTTTATTAAACCGGTTGCATAACGCATTATTATAAGCTTTTTTAATACTTTTGCTTCGTATAACCACTCGGTTGGGATGAGCAGTTTCTGAGATAAAAATGCCTCCACCTTCCCATCAGACTTCACTTGAATATTCCTGCAGATAACATCCATCACAAGTGCTTTTCTCCTTTCATAAAGATAAAAACAAGACCAGCATTTTTAACCATTCTTTAAAATCTTTATGACTATGACAGTATAACAGTGTGTCTATAGAGCTTATTCACGAGAACGTTCGACATTTTAATCGCGTATAATGACAATAAACTTACCAATTTTGCGACCTAAAGCTTTCCTGCATTGTTCACCACATTTGGTGTAATTATGGGTTAAATCAGCACCGTATTTCTTTTAATATCGCGAAAAATCGGACGAAATCGTCTGCTTAATTGCAAGGCCGAAATTCGCCGATTCGGAGCAGACGATTTCGTCCTATTTTTCGCTATTTTTAAAGAAATATGGAACGGATTTAACCCATATTTACACCAAGTGTGATTAACAATGCAGGAAAGCCTTTGGTCGTAAAATTGGTAAGTTTATTGGCATTAAACGCATTAAAATTCCAGAATTATCAAGAAAATTTAATTATTTTTTCCAATACACCGTTAGTTATTAATGTTGTTATGCATGAATAATAAAGCAGCAAATGGGTACACAACGAAATTAACCTCACACACAAACTGATGAATATGTGGAGTCAACAGTTTTTCAATATTCAAAAAGTCTAAAGTAAATAGAAATTTTCCAAGATTTCAGAACTCTATGGCTTAGAGGTTCAGTAGACACCCTGTATAACAAATTTGAAACTGCTTTAATACCTGGTTGCATTTGCAATATGCAGCAGTACAAAAATTGCCCAAGTCCAGAACCCGGCATTCTCCAACTGCACCGCGTAATCGCAATGCAACGTACACGTCTTCTGTTCCGACAGGTGCGAGTAACCAATCCTGCAAAGCGCTTGTTGAACGTGCCAACTACAAAATCCCAAATAGAAATATACACAAAAGTTACAAAATTTCCCAACATTCTATCCGATTTTAATCCCGCAACCTTAAGCGGTAATCCAAGTGATCGCGCGTCGACGTGGTCGGCGTCAAAAGTCTATCCAACCGGTGCGACTTCTTGTTGTACAATTTCATCAGATGATAGCACATATCACGCGGTACGAATTTCTGAGAGTTGTCCTGCATCCCGCCCGCATCACCGTCCGCGCCATCATCGTCCATAGCGCCGAAAGAATCGGTTTCCGCGTACGGAGGAACGGGCCGCGCGGCGTAACAACCGTACAAGGAACCCTGGTAACGAGAAATGTAAGAACAATGAATTCAACGAAATCAACAGTGCTCAATATTAAACAAGTAAGGGAAATTCTTGCTTTGAATGCGGTGCAGTAGTCCTTCAAAATCTCCCCGATCGAAGCCATCGGTAAGCAAAGATACCTGTAAGTGTACGCAACCGTTTACGTAAGACATATTCAATGCATTTTACTAATTAATGATCGTTACCATAAATGCACGGCAATTGCTCTTTTCCAATCCAGATCTTCGCAAATATTGACGCAGGATTCTGATGCGCTCCACACGGGAATCCCCGCCAGAAGCGTGTAAATCTTCATCCTCTTCGCCGCGATGAATTTGTCAGTCTACACAATGAAACAAATGTTAATCCGCCATTACATACACTAGGATTTTATAAACGCGAAACTTTTACTGTCGAACCTCTATAACCGAAAGTCTAACAAGGAAAAACTTTCCACTATCAAAATACGTATATCATTTCCGGAAGTCATATTTACAAATCGATTAAATGTCCGCACTTTATAAATCACACAATGATTTGTAACTCAGTTTACATTAGCTGAATTTGCAAAAATTCCGGTAACAGTTTTTGTTTCATATTTTGCAAATCTGTTCAGATATTCGAGAATTTCAGTTAAAAATTACCAATTATATACTCTATCCAGAGTTTAGTTGATAAAAAACGCCCCGCCTCCACCCCCACCTCTCTTTTAAGACCCATGTTGTTATTGGTTTGTGTGTGGCTAATGAGAATAGGGCACCGCCCACAGCTGGCCAAAAACCAATAACTATGTCTTCCTTAAAAGAGAGGCGGGGCGTTTTTTATCAACTAAACTCTGCATAGAGTATAGAACACTTTTAACATGGGAAGAATAGGGATTTTGGCTGGGAACAAAATTTTATAATGTGTTCATTTATGGAAAATTTCGGTTATCGAGGTTTGACCGTTCGTTGTTTCACGGGCATCGTAACCTGCGTTGTCCTCCATTGCTCAAGCTGTTGGCTAACAACCTTCCGTACGAGAACATTCGATGCACCCTGTGCCAGAATCAACTCAAGGTGGTGGTCAAAAGCATCTCTGGCTACCATCACAGCTTGGTTTATTTGATGTCCAGACAGGTAACTAAATATCATTGACAGGTATCCATCATCCTGAAAACAAAAAACAAAACCAACAGATTATTGACTTCTTCCGGTTGATTGAAACACGTTCAACCCGTAACGTACGTCTTGCTTGAAACTTTTCCTTTCTACGTCGACCGTTTGACTACACGCCGAAGCCAACCAATTGGACAGCGCGTGTCTTCTCGCCATGTGCAGTTCGTAAGCATCACCTCCATCTGAAACACATTTTATAATATCAAACTACATCAGTGAGGGATGTTTGCCAAAATGTGTCGTACCTTCTTCCAGTTTTCCCCAAAGGCTTACGATCAAGCCCCATACCGTATGGCACTGCTTTACGAAATCACTATCGGTGTGTGCCGAAGCTAAAACAGAAAAACACAGCATGTAATCCTTGATGTAATCGTAAGAACAAAGTACCAGGAAACAAATTTATCCAAATTACCGCATTCGTTCCTTTGCTTCGCAGCCAATTCGGCGAAGACGGGAAGCGATTCAACACCTGGAGTTGGAACAGCAATTGGGTTTCCAGCTTCGCAAGCTAGTCTCGTATGTTCCAACTCCAGTTCCATGTTCCGCTCAACGTTACCCTGTATATTCACAAGACGCGTGAAATCACCACACGTGCAATATGTTTGCAAACCAATTTTCCCACCATCACTCACCGAGCACATTGCATCCCTAACAACCAAAGCTGAAGGCGTGATCACCGTTTCCACGGTGACCGTAGAAAACTTCGTCGGTTCGTAAGATGACCTCGCGGCCCACGATTTCGACAACAGTCCGGGGCCGTCTCCATTCCCGGGTAATTCTACCAAGAACAATATCCACTTATTACCACCAAGCACGATCAAACGAGTCACAAGACATGTCATCCGAAATTACTATATTGGCCTATTGATTGTCCTAGATGCGCAATCGTGTGATTCGGTCCCCATCCAACTCTGAAAGATCTTCCCATGAAGCACGCGGCATCAGCGATCAGTCGTTGTTTCTCCGACAGGATCGACTTGGACAGTGGCAAAAGACCTTTACATTGTTCCGGTATTACAATCGGTTGCATTCTAGCCAGAAGATGCGCTTCGGCAGCCGACAGAAACACGTAATTTGACGGCAAGTCTGACATAACGTGATCCTTGACAGCTGGGAAAAGTCTCGCATGTTCGTGTATAACTTTAGGACGTTTATTTGATTCAGTGTACGGTGATCCTTCGCTAGCCGCGTTCACGCGGTTCCTCAACAAGTCGCTCCTCATCGGGGATGACCGCGCATCGTTTTTTGCCGCGAAGCTCTTCACTCTAGTATCTGAAACAAAATTCAGGGATTTCCAATTCAAATAAAGTTCAAAACAAATAATAAATTAAATCAATTAACCATTCAGACGCTGAGTGGAAGCACGAGGACCATCTTCTTCATCCTGTTCGTAATCATCTTCCTCGTCTTGTAAGAAAGCAGCTTTCATCACTTGAAGTCTTTCGCAGTTCACACCCAGAGCCTGATGGGAAACCTCACGTAACGGCATGTCTTCTTCATCATCATCATCGTCTGTATGAATCAAAAAATCACATCTGTTACCACGCTGTTACGTTCGCGTTCAAATTATCGCAATAGTATATTTATTGACATTGCTCTGCGTCGTATTCTGATCTTTTCCACAACGTGTTACCGTCGGAGTACAGATCAGCCACGTCTTCCATGTCGTCATCATCATCCCGCAACCTTAGCGGAAGAGACGGGTCTTCTTCGTTGTTGATCGGAGAAAATTGGATCGCGTGTCCGTTCATTCTGCGTTCAGACAACTAAAAAGAAAACAACTAAATATCAAACCCGCTACAAAGAGGTATCAGATGTTACAAAAATTACCATTTCAGAAATAATTGTCGGTTTTTTGGGTGGTTGAGTTTGCTGCGCAGGTGGCGGCGCAGGAATGTTCACATTCATATCTGGTGCAACGGAATTATCCTCTTCATCGGAATCTTCCAAACCGTATTTGGAAAAATGTGAGACCTAAATTTAGACAAAATTACAGTTATGAAGGTATTTTTAGGGCAGAAAAAATAACCCAGCAATCTAAAAATATAGGAAAAATGTACAAAAAACAATCACACCTGGAAAACCCAAGATCCAGTTTCAGGTCTGTAATCCATAAATCTTGCTCCTAATTTAGCAGCAACATTCTCCAATCTCTGCTGGTAATTCATCATTTTCAGTCTGTCCGAATCCTATTAAAATCGGCGCATCAAATTACATCACTTTCTGACTTTGTACTTTTTGACGCGCATACCCGATGCAAAACACGGAAATGTTTATCAACCTTGATGGGTAAATGTGTCGTTTTATCATTGGGCCAGACACGATCGAGAGTGATTTGAGCTTTCTTATTCAATCCTTGACCAACAGGTGGCTTCTGGTCATCATCAGGGTACAGAGTAACTTCCTTTCTTCTAAAGTGCACTGCGATTTCAAAATTCCAACAGTTACACGCAGACAAATCAATTCACGAAAAAGAAAAGGATTAGTTGTACCAATTTCATCCAGGTTGAGATTGGCAACGTTCGTGATTCCAGGAAAGCAAACGTTGCCGTAATCTTCTCGGCCGATAGTGAAGTTTTCCACGAAACAGCTGCCGTCTTCTTCTAACATCCCGGCAAGTTCTTCCAGAGACGGAATAGTGTAATAACCGGTCCTCTTCAAAACGATTCCAGCAGGATGAGGATCGTGTTCTCCTGAATCCTGTTCTTGTTCCAGGACTGAAGAATCGTTTAAAGTAGCTTCCAGGGAAGAATGTCTGCCGACGTCGCTTTCTTCGTCTTCGGCGACTTGAAGTTCGCGTTGATACCGTCTCAAATTGAGTGCAGAAATCGTGTCGTTTAAATCGTGATTGCTTCACGATCAAAACAAAAACCTCATTACTGTACAAATTCCACATGAACGAAATTTATAACCAATTTCAGAATTCATACTTAAGATTCCTCGCCAAATTTTTAACATCGGGGTATAATTTGCCGTGAATTACATCGGGCGTTCTCAAGTCTTCCGGCTGATGTGTAGACGTTGATGCATCTCTTGAACTGCAAAATAAATCAATTTAGCACATTATTTAAATTACTAAAATCAAAACAAAAATAAAAGTAACAAGTATGGATGCATAACCAGAGTGTCTACGGAACTATAATTTAAAAATTCAAGTTTTTATCCAGGATTATCGAGGACATTTATTATTTTTCTCAATATAATATAAAAAATTGACGGATACCGTTAGTTATTAATGTTATTATGCTTCAATAATAAAGCAACTGATGGTTAAATAACAAAACACAATGAATTCTAACATACATACAGATGAGTACGTGGCACTAATTGTTTTTCAAAATTAAAAATGTCTAACAAAACAATAAATTTTCCAGGATTTAAGAAAGCATTCCAGTACATTTCTAGGTTAAATAAAAACCCAGGATTTCCATGTTTTCCATTTCAATTGACGGCATCATAACAAATCTTAAAATGCAGTAAATAAGACGAATAAATCAAAAATTTAGCCTTTAATCTAGAAAAACATTTGTAGATGAAGACAAACAATCATATTTTCAAAACTTAACGTAACATCTTTATGGAAACACACATGTAAAATATGTTTTGTTCACCCAAACTCACCTGCTAAGAGTTCTCGGTGAAAATGCCGATGTCGAAGCAACCGGGTAAACTGGCGGCGTATCGGTAACATTAAATCCATCCGCTACATCCGAACTCTGAGAGCTCTAACAATTTAAAAAAACTGCTATTATATCCCGAAACCCAAATTCACCACGTTATGTACTGTATCGTACCACTCTGGATCTTCTCTTCAACACCAATCTTTTTATGCTGGGACGCGGCACCAAAGTTTCATTCGCCGCATTGCCATCGTCATCCTCCAAATCATTGAAAAGTGCACTCTGTAATGCAGATAAATCCAACGTTAAATCACCAAAAAAAAACATTGTCAAGCATCAATTCCCAATTTCTTCAAGATGCTCACGAACCTTCGTCGACACCGGAACTCTTATCGGTATTGGTTTCACAGCGTTAGTTAACCGAGGAGAAACTTTAAATTGTGCTGCGTTCCCCAGCAATCTCTGGGCTTGAGGGTTCGTTGGTTTCAACAATTCTTCTCTCTTCCCAGTATCCTAAACGATGCAACAACCTTATTAATACATTACACTGTTCACAGATTAGCAATGCGATATTTTACTACGCACGTGCAGCATGTTTCTGAACAGCGGCGAATCGCCGAAAGGAGACGATGCGAGTAGAAGCAATTGTTGATTAGCCTGAGCTTGTTGTTGTGCCGCATTCGGATCACTAAAAAGCAACATCGAATTGAAATTATTTCAAATACACGCAATACATATATACACAAACGACATTTTCAAACCGAAATACCTTCCCGGATTAATACTGCCAGAATTGAAACCCGGAAATGTTCCGACACCAAGTCCAGATCCCATTCCAAATCCCACTGAATAATTAAACAAACAAACAACTATCTCAAGAAATATTTTAAGAAAACACTTGATAAGTAAAACAAACTCCACGAACGAGAGCTGTTCATTCCAAGCCCGGTGCCCAATCCCAAACTTCCCGGCTGGGTAGTTTGCGTTCCAAATATGTTAGTGCCAAAACCAGTATTTAACCCGCTTGCAGGATTGAAAGTGCTGAACCCAACATTAGGTTTCTGTTGTGAAAATATGCTGGTCGACGCGTTCGGTGTGGTTCCGAATCCGGCTGCGGGAAAAAAATTCACGTTGACTAATCGAGTATCGTCCATATATATTGACGATTCTCTTACCAAATGGAGTTGTTCCAGTACCAAAAGCAGAAGTACTTGGGTTTTTCTGTCCAAATAAACTGGCCCCAGCACTGGTGTTCGTCGTACCAAACGCCGGCGTGGACGTAGTAGTGGTCGCAAAGCCGGTCGTTTTAGGTCCAAACAATGACTATATAAATTAAACACGTGTGGTAAATAGATTTATAAGAGGTCTTAAAATCGCAGTGGCATGTACTAATCAATTTCGTACACCGGCGACTGGAGTTCCAAAACCTGTTCCGAAAGATGTACCGGCCCCAAATGCAGTAGTCTGTTGCGTCGGGGCACTTGCCCCAAACACGCCAGTTCCAGCCGGTTGCATTGTGCTGGTCCCAAAAAATGTCTGGGAAAATGATACATTAAAAAACTGTCTTAATTACGATATTCAAACTTGGAGACGAACAACAATCAACTTCTCACTTTATTTGGTTGAGCAACACCGGTGAAAGAAGGTGTGCCAAAGAAATTGGTAGAACTCTGCGTTGTGGCAGTGTTGCCAAACGTGAGGGGTTTTGCGAAAGGGCTGTTCATCTGTGCCTGGGGCTGTTGCCCAAACATGCCAGTTGCAGCCGGCGCAGCGGCACCAAAAGCTGAAACAATTGACGAAAAAAAATGATAATTTAAAACAGGGAAAACGGTGTACGTTCATAATAGAGAAAATAAAAATGCAGTACTGGTAGTGCCACCTGTTGCTCCGCCAAACGTCTTGTTTTGTTCAGTTTGTTGGCCAAAAAACGTCGTGTTTGCCGGGGACCCGGTTCCGAAAATCCCGGTTTGTTGAGGTGCTCCGCCAAATACGCCGAGGTTTGTTGACTGCTGCATGCCCTTTCTATTTGCAATGTAGTCTTCAACTCTTAATTCCTAAGTACACGAGAAATTAATCATGCAACATAAATATACAGGTTTCCATTCACAATACATTGAACCTCGCTTATAATCAACTCGATTATTGGCAAACATTGCCAAGGTCCCGTTATCAGAATAGGATTTTCAATACAAAATTACCTCGCTTTCAGTAAACTTAAGAGCATGTGCTACCCCTTTGGCCGCGCCCTCATTGTTCGCTAGAGGGCGCTGATTTTGCAATGTATTCCTATG
>JAQIWR010002074.1:0-11967 GCA_034695945.1 Glomeris hexasticha
ACTCAACACCTCAGTAACAGAGAATTTTTTTATATACCACATCTTATAAAGGATGTTCCAAGGTATATATGGTACAAATTTGGAGACTGTTGCATTGTTCTAGGCTGAGAACATTCAAATGAAGCTGCCAACCTCCCCTTAACCGTCCCATTATAGGGACATTTACCTTACATATTAGAAATTAAAAGTGAAATGGTAAGGACTTTGTGAAGACTAAGCTTGATATTTTTGATTTTTTTTGAGACGTAAACTCACTTTGAGTCCTCCTTCTTTTCCAGTGAGTATTGCATCCTCAACTGCTTTTTGTTTTTCCTTCTGCAATAATATAAAACCACAATTACAAACTTACTCTTCAAGCCGGCTGATGTTACTCATACATGGTATATCAGGGTGTCTAATGAAAACGTCCAACAAATTGTCATGACTTTTTCAGGATTTTTATGACCATTTATACACAAAAATCATGACCTTAAAATCGATTTTGATTCAAGTATGTATTTGCAAGTTTACGACCAACACATTTTAGCATCATTTCAAAAACTTAAGCAAATAATTATTTAAACATTGTGCATTTCACGCAAAATTAATAATAAAATCGCATTTTTTGATAGTCAAAATTAATTTGTAAATTTTACATAACTATCCAATACTTTCAGCAATATTCCTGTCATCAACTAATCTATGCAACACTATAAATACATTTTCACTGTTCTCAAACAAGGAATTTTAACAAAATATTCATGACTCTTCAGGAGGGTTTTCGAAAAATCATGACTTTTTCAGGAATTTCAGGACAGTAGACACCCTGTATATATTAATAGAGTTGTCTACAGGTATTTTTAAGCTATGTTTATGTACTGAAACCTCAATTTTACGTTTCAATGCATACTTTTATTTTTGACCGAGTTCTTCTTTCACTTCTTCGAATTGGAAAAAATTCAGTTATATGATGATTTTCAGTAGCTGTATGCACTAGCCTGAAAGACATAAAAAAATCCACAATATGGTAATTAATTGTACATACATTTTTGGACGTGAATTAATCACAAAAAAATATACATACCGCTTTACTGGCTTGGTTTTAAACTGAGTGCCTTTGGTTATTGACTTGTGATTAATCAATATGGATTTGTCAGTGATTTTTTTTGGTGAAGAATTCGGTTGGAAACTTGCTGCATCCAGATTGTTTGCCATTGTAGAGTAGCCCATTCTGGCATTTGAGATCAACGTTAATTCACCTCGTTGAGCAGTCAGTGCGTTATCATTCGCATTCTTGATTCCGAGCATTCCGAGCAAAATAAGCCGGTCTCCTTTCAAACATAAAGGGGGAAAAAAAACAGACAATTGAAATATTATTGCGTGCACATCATGTTGCGCGCAACATTTCCTATGCCCCAACATGGGGAAACTTGCGCGCGATCGTCTACTGCGCAACTGTATTGCGTAACTGACAAAAAGTTCCCGGTTCAAGCTGAAAATACGCTAACGGCTTTACGAAAATGATTTCCTTCGTAAAATTTTTAAATTAACTTGCACTAACAGAACTACACTAAAACAGGTCTAAAACATCCATCGCATTTGCTAACATCTTGCTAACATTCAACACAGAAAAATATAATAGTGAACGCTTGCAAGATTCAAACCGAGGAACCACTCGCGCAACTATCTTGCGTACGATTACGTTGCGTGCAATAGTCGCATTGCATGACAACGCTTTTCCTGCCCGTCACGTGACAAAACATTGCGCCAAAATTATACGCGTGCAATAGCAGGAATTTGAAATTCAAATTGTGAACCACATGCGTACAAAAAAACCGGCCGAAACATCACCTTCCTTGGGCCGAAATGAAGCCAAGATGAAGTGCTTAATTATAAGTTAGCGATCGCTGCGCAAACAGTAAAAGAAAGCCGATGCAACGGTTGCCATTTTTGAAAAACGAAGCCGGAATTTGAAAAATTGTTAAAAAAAGGACGAATGAGATTTCAAACTCACCTAAGCGTATGTACACTGGCACATAGGTTACACAACTATCTTGCGTGTACAACTGATTCATAATTAAAATGAGGAATGTATTTTTCTCGGCTTCACCGACGCCGGTTATCAACGACCGCCATCGCCAGTTGTTCCGAACTCCCGTCAGGCGGCGCTCTTATAGCAAGGCGATCGCGTGACGTCACACGAGTTTAAACGAAAACCCGATATATAACGGCTTTTTTGAAAATGCGAAACCATCCAAATCTCGATCCAAATAGATCAACAAATGGTTTTCATTCAAACTAATTCTCCAATGATATATCAGCAATGTTGATAATTTTCCTGATGAATTTATAGAGCTTTATTTAAGCCTAATAGAATTTCCACTTCTGCTTTCAAACGAGCTTTCAAATGCTGTCTGGCGTCACGTTTAGTGGCGTCACGTCCGCCATCTTAGGGGGCAATTGACAAACGAAATGGCTGGGCTCGCTGCGCATGCAGTCTTTAGTTATCGATGCAAAAGATCGTTACAAAAACTAGCTGAAAGATCTTGAAGACCTGATATTTCAAGCTTGTTTTTGTAAAGTTCATTTGTACCAGTGGCTCAATGAGCTCATTGATTGGAAAAAGACTCGTGCATATGAAGAAAGCCCAGCCATTTCGCTTGTCAAGTGCCCCCTAAAATGGCGGACGTGACGCCACCCAACGTGCCGCCAGTCGAACGTGTGACGTCACATGAATTCCTTCTATGGTCTAATAACTTCTTCAAAACTTCTGACTGTTCGATCAATATTTGCGACTTTATTACCGAGTTTACACTGCCGTAATTTCATGACTTTTCCAGTCTTCTACAATCAAACCGTGCTCAGATTTTGCAGAACTTTTAATTAATTTTAACACACTTGATTTTAATTTTTTTAATGAAAATAATGTCGGAATAAATGAAGATAATTGCCTTCATTGTGAAGACAGGTTATTATAATCGTCGCACAATTACAAGACACCCATGTTTCGTCTCAGTTTATAACAATGATGAAAAATACACATACATATTTTGGATCGAGAAAGAGAAATAGGACTTGCCGCACATTATCCCAATACGGTCAAATTCAATAAATTAAATCTTAAAAATTAAACATGCACTGTACTCTTTCCTGGAACTGCAATAAATCATTTCCACTTCCAGCAAAACGAAAAACCGGATGTCTCACAACGTATACACATGGGGTGTACAATAAATAATACAAATACTCAAACTTACTCGACAATACTTGCAAATTGACCAATTATTTTTGTACACCCTTTTCATGCAAATGTGCTGCGAGATATCCTGCGAGAGAAAAAAAAGAAATATAGCAAATTAAATTGTATTGCTAGAAAAGTCGATGATTCAGTGTTCGTCGATGAGAGGAGTCGCGTCTCCGGTCGGAGTACTTTCTATCATGGGGCTGTTGCTGATGCGGGTTAACGCGGGACTGTTTCTGGACATGGACCTCGGGGTGACACCGCCTCGCGGTGTCACCGAACCTTGTTGCTGTTGCTGCTGCTGTTGCCTCTGTTTGGCCCACATCTCTGCCGCTTTCCTCCAGTCGACAGCTTGCGACGAGGAACTTGGAGTTGTATGCGACCTTCGTATAAAACACACACAAAAAAACATTAATATTGCGTAACAGTAACCCTTTCCACCATCGATATACCTTTGTTGTTGCGGTTGCTGCTGCGAACCCGAAGACGACTGCCTGTGGGTTGGTGTCCTCGGAGGAGGAGCAACAGGCTGAGCCCAGTTCTGCGAAGGTGTAGCCTGGTACCTGGGAGTCGGGAGGTTATGCGAGTTGGGAGTGCTTATCGCGTGGTACGATGGGGTCATCATGGGTGTCGTGATGGGCTGCGAGAACATCAACATGGTGGTCACCGATCGGGAATAAAGAAACTTTATACCGTACACCGCATACCGTTTGGTTATGGTAACTGTAACCACCGAAACCACTCGAATACTGTCCTCCGTGTACGGAAGGAGTTTGGCTGGCCACTTGCGACAGCGTGTTGTATACGTGACTCGGCATGTTCTGGGCCGCGCGCTGGATGGCTTGAGGGTCCAAACTGGCCAGATTGATACTTGGAGTGTTGCCGATGAACGAGGATTGGCCCATCGGAGTGCGTCCGGTGTTACTGGCCGGAGTACCTGTTTGGAAACGACAAAGTACGATTACAACCCGGCTGTACGAATTCCGCGGGTAGTTAATTCGCTAACAAACCCGGTAACGGGTCCCGGAAGTGTTCCTTGAACCACACGAACATGGAATTGAGGGAATGGTACACGGTGCCCCTGTATCTGAATCCATCAGGGGTGATGGTGACATACTCGTGGCGACCTTTGTTCCTTGGAAGGTAAGACAGCAAAAATTTTCCAGGGAATTCCTAAAGTAAAAACAGAGTTATTACCAAGACACGCCAAATCCCTAATAAAATGCTTACTTTGGAACCCGAAAGTATGTAATGAATCTTAGAAGGGGCCTTCTTCTTTTCATCCATCAAAGCTTTGTCGGCAACTTCTCGTTTCCCACCGTCCGTGTCCCGGTAGTACCTGAAGTTCAAGATGTCCCTGGCGAAAGCGGCCATCGGTTGAATGTGCCGCGCTATTATTTCGTCCAGGTCCTCGAATTCCACATTGTTGATCCACAGGGATTGTCCTAAACTGAAGGCGTTCTCTTTGCCTTCTTCGCGGACATCGATGTGCTGGAACACGCCGTCGCACACTTTCCACGTCACGGTCAGGTGATCGGCTCCCTGTAAATCGAAATAAAATAGTTGATCCTCAATACACTCTCTGGATTGATCTTCCAGCGCAAGGAGTCTGCGAATGAATGTTTGGGGCGTAAATACAAACCTTACTGCTTGGCCGTACGACAACTTCTCCTTGTTCCATGGAAGACAGAAGCTTCTCGGCTTCTTTGAAACTGATATTGTGGAAAGAAGGATGCACGATGACCCTCTTGATGTACGTCTGCCGCACTTGACGCTTCTTGCGATCCTCGTCGGACTTCTTGTCCTTCTCCTCGGCATCGTAATCGTAGTAAACGTCTTTGGTTGGCCTGTCCGATCAACCGAAATTAAACAACCTGGCCCAAAAAAAGCTGACAGTAAAATAATTTCCATCACCTCCATTCGTTGTTTTTGTCGGCCAGATCGGAAGACCTGCACGTCAGATCAACTTGGAAGCGGTTGATGTCGATCTTCATGATACGGCAATGAAGAGTCATCCCAATCTAAAAAAACAAACAAAGTCCACGGGGTAACTTACCGAAACACGCCACTTCCAAAGTGGTATACTAAATTTCGAAATTTCCACCTGAACTCGTTCTTCGGGGTTCACGACGTGCTTGTCGCTGATGAACTTAATCGGCACGAAGCCGAACACGCCGTTGTCCAAACGTGCTTTCACACCGGATGCTTGGCCAGGGCAGCTTCCAGCGTCGAAATGATTCCAAACCTACAAAGGCAATGGTTTGCTTAGATAAGGTTCGAGTGACCGCGGACATCGACAGCTCGAAACGTTGAGCAACGCACCTCGCTGACTTCGAGGAAATCGTTTTTGAGGCAGAAGGGACACTGCCAGAGCCCCGTCTCGTCATTTCTTACAGGGTTGGCATTATCCAACTGCTCTCCTTGGGGTTTCTTCCGCGCGATTCCCATAACCCTCGCGAGTACCAATTTCCCTAACGAAAACAATTACATTACCGTACGACGATATACTCCCATCATTTTGCCAGGAGAACCAAGCCATACCTTGATAAAACGTTTCCGGCGACTCCTTCGTCAGCATGTTGAACTTCTCCTCGGCATCCGGTGGAACGAAAGGCGTGCGCAGATCCTTGTACCTATGGTTCAACTCGGCTCTGATGTCGTACAAAGTAATGCTCCTGTTACCAAAGCCCTGCAATCATTACGAATAATTCCAAGTCATCAATTTCAAAGTCGACGTTGCTTCGACCAACTGCTATATATATAATATTCGGCATTTGCCTGTCTTTCAAGTTCTTCGGCGAAAGCATCGAGATCGAGGTCCTTCAGCTTCTCGGGATTCTCGAGGATTTCCTCAAGTGCCCCGGCCGGGTTGGCATCCTCCGCGGTGTCGTCGTATTCCAACGCGTCCACCGCCATTTTACGCGCCCACTCGTACGTCTCCGGATGAACCCGCGACCCATCCAGAACCTCCACGTAAGCTTCGGTACTGCAATAAACGAGAAATTAATGGGTTTGAAGCGAAAGGGAGACGCACCTTTTAATTTATACCTGTCACCCAAGGAGTTGGTATCGATTTTTATGAAGCCGGCGCAGTTGATGAATACTTTCGGCCCAAGATGGCACACCGTCACCAATTGCGTTCTGTTCTCCAATCGGCTGTTGGCTTGCTTCATTGTCTAATGAAAGAAAATATAAGTTGTTTAATTTTTCAGAGACAACACCGTGATGGTCACAGAGATATCAATGCGGCCGAACTACCTTTAACAACGCGGTTCCTTTTCGGGGTCCCAATCCGCACACGAACTGCACGAGACTGTTGGTGTGCGGATGGGCCAGGGCACGGTTAATGTCAACGCCCACTTCGTTTGTCCGGTTGATGAACTCCAAGTACAAGGCGGCAATAAGATCTTCTTTCGAAATGTGCTCCTAAAAAAGTAATTCCCGCATCTTGTAATAAATGTGATAAAATATACAGACTATTAAAGGGTAAAATTTAAAGGAAATTAGAGTAATACCTGCATGGTGTGATACTTCAAGCAGAGGATTTCTTCATCAGCGGTACACAGCTGAGAGAATTCAATCAACGGGTCCTGGAAGCGTCTCGCGAGGGAAATTGCTTGTCGAAGCAACTCGGGGTAATCTCTGAAGTCGTTCTGTATCACGTATAAAAACCACATTTTGTTTACAGTCCTGTAAGTACGAGATGACACAACAAACTATCCCAACCTCAGCCTTTTTGGAAGTCATGTAGACTTTTGACATCTCGTTATCGATGACCTCCACGTTGATTACGGGCAACTGTTCCACTTCCGCCAGCTCCCCGATGATCACCTTAACGTCATCCACTATCTTGAGCGCATCTCGAGATTCGGCTCCCACAGCGAACACGTGAGGTTTCTCAGTCGCGATGAAGTCCTTCAAAACCTCCATGTCCTTTTCCTAAAGACCATTTAGCAAATTACACGATGAGCACCACGAACCAATCGTTAAGCAATAATTCACGATTACTTTAGTATTAAACAAAACTTGCCTTTCCTTCGCGGTCAGCTTCTCTCCAAGCATCCTTCCGCTTCAAGATGTGTGGTAAACGTAAATAGTTCGTCACTTCGCCGTCGCCATCGACCATGACGCAGTACGCCGCAGTATCCCTAAAACACGCAAAACAATAACAGCTTCAGCAAATCCTAACCGTTTATAAGAGCAGAGTGGATTTTCCGTACCAATCTGGAACGAATGCTATGGCTGCCACTCTGATCCCTTCCGACACGTCGTAATCTTCATCGTCTTCGGTGAACGTGTCCGGCTTGAACGGCGCCACTTTAAGCCAGTTAGCGAGTCTTCGGCAGCTGGCCTGCGAGGTCAACAAAACCCACAATTACGTTTCACCCACGGTCAACGAAGGTATATCTGACGTACCCTGACAATGCAGTCCTTGGATTCCTGGAGAAGTTTCATTCGGAGTTCTTTTTGGAAAACCGGGTACAACATCTTGTTGAAGGCCATCTCGAGAACCATTGCCCGCTGTTTGTTCCATTCTTGAACATTGTTACTGAACTCATCCTAAGCGGAAATTAAAGAATAACTTACAGCAGGTAGAGCAGTAAAAAATATGTTGCAAATTTAACAGAAGTTCGTGTTTACTCTGTAGTACAGCTGCTTTATCTCATCGATGTACGTGCTTAGAGCCACGCTATTCCTGTCCAACATGTCCAACCCTAGAGTGATCTTTAAAAGACCCTCTTCTTCAGCCTACAGTGCAAAAAGAATTGCATAATTTCAGCTTTAATTCCAACTTTAGTCGTTGTATCAGACACCCGAACTTGCACTTACCAACACGAGTTTCAGGAACTGCTCTCCGGAAAGATCTTTCACCAGCTTGTCCTTCAAGTATTTCATCGTGTAACAATTATGGTTTTCTTCAATTTCCTAGATTGTGCAACAAACAAATCCGAATTACGCACCAGTCACACGCTGAGCATTTATAAACGAGTACCTTGATGCCTTTCTTGGTCGGATGGACGTGTATCTTGGCGCGTTCGAAGTAAGTTCCACGCACGCACTGCCGCACCAAAGGTTCCCGGGAGATCTGAGTGGCCACCATGAACCGTGCTCCTTTCAGGGCATCCTCAGGAGTCGCGAATTTAGTTCTGTTTTCGCGGAAGAAGGATCGTGACGTAGGCAACACTTAGTAACGGAGGTTATTTGAAATGTTACGCACGGGTGTACGTATTCCTGCGCGAGGTCCGTCGGTTCCACGGGATACTGTTCCACTTCGTGGCGTTGGTAATTGTCTCGAAGGTTCTCCCCGAACTGCTGAGGTGTTAGTCCAAACTTCTTGGCCAGTCCCTCTAAAACAGTCAAAGTATTATTAGTAAACAAGATGAAACTCTGTATCAATGATGAAATGAAATCAACGTACCTAACCCGGCTCTTCTGCACAGCGAGTACGCATCAACCCGCACCGCTTGCTTTACTTTCTCATTTTCCTCTTCCTTCAGCTTCTCATCTTCCTCCTCTTCTACTTCCTCCTCGGGTTCATCAGGGGCCTCAACATCTGCTTCCGGTTCTTCCCCATCCACCAGTTCCTTTTCCTTCTTGCGAAGTTTCTTTCCTTTGCGAGCGGCTCTCTCCTCCCTCCTCCGCCGCAGCATCGTCTCCTGCATCGTCGGAATATCTTGGCCGTAGTACAGTATGAAGTGAGTGTACACATCCTTCAGTTCCTCGAACGTCTGGACTGCCTTCAACCTGAGAAAGAAATCCGGTAACAACTTGTCAGGATAGTTGGCCTTCGAGCGAACCTACGACACCTTTCGAAATCTTCATCCGATATCACTCTCATGTCTTCCGAAAGAGGTTTTTCGGGATCTTTCATGACCTCGTCGCACTGGTACATCTGCATCTTCTCGAAAAGTCTACGTAGATTGCCTTTCCTGATTCGCAGTTGGCACCACTATTCATTTCAAAGTCATCAGTCAGCAATTATTTATCATTTCCTGTTCCAGTCAAACTACCACAAGTTTCGCAATTATCAAGACACCTTCTCGTCCCATAAAAACACCTTCCAGAGATCGTTTATGTTTAGATCAGGCTCAACGTATTCCTTCCGGTAAAAGGCGATGAACGGCACCTTGGTTATAAAAAGAAACACGCGATATCACCACGAACACAACAGCCGGTCCATCTAGAAATGGGTAAAACTGCCAAACCTCCAACTGTTGATTACGCATGAAGTCCAACGCGTTACGTATCTTCTTCAAGATAGCGGGACTACTTGTCGGCGCCGCGGCAGGTTCTTCCGCGGGTTTCGGGGGTGGTGGCGCGGCGGTGCAGCCGTCAACATCCCCGAAACCATCGTCGTCGAATTCGTCCGGTAGATGTGTCGGTTTAGCAGCCGATGCACCGGAAGTAGTTGGTGCAGCCGTGACGCATCCGTCGACGTCCCCGAAACCATCGTCGTCAAATTCGTCCGCAAGGTTCGTGCGCGCAGGAGCCGCCGCCGCCGGAGCCGCGGCTGCCGTCGGCGCTTTAATTGGCGTGTCAACTTTATCAGCAGTCTGCGGATGAGAAACACTACCCCAGTTAGCGTGTGTTTACTTCTCTCAATATATGTTTTTTGAAGTACGACCTGCTTGGAGATATACGGGTTCTGGAAAGCGTGTTTGTAAATCCAATCGGCTTCTTCGTCAAGCTCCGCGTCGTCGGCCGGAATCACCGGAACACCTCTCAGCTGGGCAATTATTTCGATTAATGCCGTGCTTCTAATCAGAATTATAGGTGACCGGTAATGTTACCTGGAAGCGTTCGGGAACATCAGTAGCCCTGATCTCGTTGTCCTTGTCCGTGAAATGACCTCTTTCCAACTCGCTCGGCTCGTACACCTACTCAAAAAAGGATTATTGTTTTATAATGTATCGAAAGAAGCAGCTTGTCTAATTCTTTACCTCAAATATACTCTTCCTTGTGTGCTTTTTCTTGACGGGTTTCTTAGGCCGCGGTCGACTTTCGCCGTCGACAACCTCTTCGTCGTACTACAACGCGTAAGCAACGAGCTACTATTATCATTTTACATAAGGCAATGAAAATTTAACAGCTCAAAATTTCCCCCCAAGAAACAACTAAATAGCATCTACATCACGCAGACTTACGTCTTCCTCTTCTTCGGCCTCTTCCTCGTATTCGTCTCCGTAATTTTCAAATTCATTGAAGTCGAAGTCAACTCCAAAAATGTCCTGCGCCTCTTGCAAAGCACTACAATAACGTAAATAAAGCTTTTAGTAGTACAAATCACGTAACACAATGAAGTCAATCGTTTAAGACGTACGCGTTGGTGTATCGCGGCTTCTTTGACTTTCTCTTCGTAAGCGGCTCGCCATCATCGTCGACGATAAAATCATCTGGGTCTGCATGCAGGAAACACAAATAAGATTTCGCAAAGATGTATTCAATCGGGACAATAAATGCAACGCTTAATTACCAGAATACTCTCCTTCTTCTTCGGAAGCTTCGGCAGGCACGTGATCTTCCTGAACCTGTCTTTCTTTGGCGACCGCGCCAGCTTCCAGCTAAGTCGTAGCAGAAAGGTTAACTCATTTTTCAAGGTGTTCAACTGTGGGGTTAATACCTCCTCGGATCCTTCAAATAGTTCATTGGCGATGGCTTCGCGGTCCTTTTCCGGTTTCTGAGACGTGTCACCTTCGTCATCGTCGCTCTCGTCATCCTCCAATCTTCTTAGACGTTTGAACCGCTTCTGAGATGGCAGATAAAATAATATAATACATTAGAAAGCTTGTAAAAAGACACGTTTATATAATCAAATTTTTAATTGGGTTTTCCGGTCATCACCCTTTGTAATTTAACACCAAGGTTCTCTTCCAACAGATTGTAATCGTCGTCATCCAAGCGGTCGTCGTAAAGATCTTCTTCCTCCTCTTCTTCACGTTTCCTCTTGACGTCATCGTCAGATGAAGCTTCTTCTTCTTCTACTTCGTTGTCATCGATCAAATCTTTCATCTCTTCGGCCAACTGCTCTTCATCTAGAGCGAAAACCAAAAGATTTTCACACGAAAACTTACGACGCAACTCCCTCGAAAGAATAAAACCATATAATATGGGGAACTGGGGACCATGAAACTAAAAAACAGAGAATAATAACCCATAATGACACCACGTCAAGCGCAACGATAAATCTACCGCTTGACCATCTACAAATGAACCGACAAGCCAACCATACCATGCATACAGACAGTGATATTAGGGATTTCAGTGACATACCCTGAAGAAATGACAGGCTTTGTTCTAGAATTAAAGAAATCAGTGTTGATAGAAAGGATTTTGAACAATGCTCATATAAAGAAAGGTGTACGGATGATGGCAGGAAATATTACAACCACACGCGACTATCACACGTTAAAATAATGTGATATAATGATAACGTTACAGCCAGTCATTTCATTTTTTTTATGCCATACCATCATCTTCTTCTTCTTCGTCATCGTATCTTTGAGATTTCACTTTCTTCGACCTTTTTCTCTCCAACACTTCGTCTTCATCTTCCGATACTTCCGCTTCGCTGTCCAAATAATCGGCCATCTTTTCTCAACAAATGTGACCCTTCCTTCAACAGAAAATACCCAGATCAATAGTTAAAACCAAGTAGTACTACATATACATCCCTTACAGAAAAATACTGCAGTTATGTGCAATTTAATGGTGCTTTTTTACGTTTTTATGAATGAAAAGCACCATTA
>JAQIWR010002075.1:0-11964 GCA_034695945.1 Glomeris hexasticha
CGAGCGGGGAAACCAACTAGAGGTGTTAAAGGGGTTTTATGCGTAGAAGGAGGCGGGGGCGGGGGACACGTGATACCCGTTGACCTGGGTCACGAAATTCTGTTTCCCCCTGCGCAGGTTTGATGTCGATAGCATGAAAATTGCGGGAATGCATCGTGGCAGACAGACAGACAGACACTCTCATTTATTGATATAGATTGTATTTCTTAATTGCAAATAGGAACTTAGAATATTTAACTGGTGATACTTGCCCATGCTACATGGACCACTGCAGCCTGAGAAATGCCCAAAGAAGCTAGCGTTACGAATGGCGATGTCTCAGTTTGTCTTAATAATTTGAGCCCCAATAACTGACCTGGTGAAGTGGAATGTCGCTTCAGAAGTACTTCCAATGAAGTGAATTAGATCCTTTGGAACAAGTACTATATATAGTATATATGTATATGTTACAGGCAAACGCGTCACTCAGGCAGTGATGCCATTTCCTAGGCAATGTTGAAACAAAAAAAACACAGTAAAACGCCGATTGCGTGTTATCTAAGCGTTTTATCAAAACAATAGCGTGAACCTAAATTGTTCAGATGCTCAAATTACATATTATAATCAAGGTTTGAAAATTTTATGAAACTTTGGTCATGTTTGTTAACCAGCTTTATCGTATCATACATGTTCGTCGATCACGTAAATGACGGTAACAAGCCTAACCGAAGTTCCCAAAAATTTCGAAACCTAGATTACAATATGTAATGCAAGTATCTGAACAATTTATGTTCACGCTAATGTTTTGATGAAACTCTTAGTTAACGCGCAATCGGCATTTTGCTGTGTTTTTTGTTTCAACATTGCCTAGGGAATGGCATCACTGCCTGAGTGATGCGTTTGCCTGTGACATATATATACAAACAAGTTGAAAAATAAAGATACAAGTAACTTGAAATCGGTTGTAATCCATAATGCATCTGCTTATTATTTTGTGGTGTGGCCCTAATGGCCACCACTTAAATCAGGTGTCTAAACAGCTTGAGTTCCTGTTGCAGTTTTAGGGTCGATGGTGGTTTAATGAATCGTTCACAAGATTAGTCACATCAAGTACATCATTCATATTAAAATAATTAACAGTAAAAGCAACCAAATAGTTACCTGGCACCTTCCTGGCACCATGCTGGGAGAGAGAGTGAAGAGAGCCCCAAGAAGGGCGATGGGGAAGAGCCATCATATGGCGAAAATAATATTATAACTCACAGCTACCCAGCATGGTGGAGGAGGTCCAGTTGAACGAGTGTCCACTCCCTTGTCTGGACAAGAAGTGGCAACAAAACCTAGAAGCTGCAGTCTTTTATCTGGTTGCGAACCTGACCCTTGATCAGTGCAAGCACCAAACCATTGCTGCAACGATCAAGGATGAGTTGCGCAAGAACCAGTCCAAGGGAACAAAAGACCCACGTGTTAACAATTATGAGCTAACATCAACAAAAAGCACATGGTCAATTTGCATAACAATAATGGGGTCGCCACAATTGTAACATCCACATGCCTAGCAGCATATGCTTTCCTGCAACACTTGCATTACTTGCACTTCTCAATTGCCAATGATACCGCAATTTGATCTAAGGCCCTCACTGGATCAGTAGAAATGAAATTCAAATAACCTTCAAGATTGTGTCCAAGGTCACATGCAATATAGGCCTACCTGTTATTTGCAATGGTAACACATTCATTTTTACGCACCCTCCACTACATCAGCTTGCCACTATATCCACTACAGTATTTTGGCCATATACTGAACTTTTTGAAATGTTTAGAAACAGCTGTTTTGTTACACTTCTTACTGTGATAAAAATTTAAATGATTTTAAAGATCGTATCCAAGGTCACATGCAATATCCTTCATATGTTACGTGCACCACGGTCCACAACCCAGTGAAACTAGCCACTTGTCTACCTGTTGACCTGCTAGAATAGGGCCACAACCACCCCTATTGAAAAAATCCTCCATGTGTAGAGTGATTTGGAACCCACCACAGTAGTGTACGTTTTATGGTTGTTTGTGGTGGATGTGGTGGGAATGTATTGGTAATTAACACATGCCTACCGCATGTGGTGTGTTCCAAATCACACCACTTGGAGGATTTTTTCAAATAGGGATATCAACTGGTACACTCTGCAATCATCCACTGAACTACCTGAACTATACCAATTGAGTACCCACTGGTTGTAGTGGCCCCGTTCTATCAGGTCAACAGGTAGATTACAGTATTACAGTATACAGTATAAGTATTACAGTATAAGTCAAAATACTTGCAGCAGCCTTTAAAAAATACAAAAGTCACTATTATCAAGTATTATTTTATAAATTAAGAATTGTACCGTAAACACTGAACCTTTGCTGAAAATGTAGAAATCCCAACAGGTGAATCCATAACTACATTCTCAAGTGTTTCTTGAAAAACTCGCACAGTGTATGCAATGAGGTGTGTGTTTTGTGACAATCGGGCGAAAAGGAAACTGCAGCGCTTCAATTAAACGGCGTTTTGTCGCAAACTCGCACAGTGTGTTTTGTGACAATCGGGCGAAGAGACGGAGGTTTACGAACTACGGCGCTTCAATTAAAAGGCATGTCACAAAGTGTGTTTTGTGACAATCGGGTGGAACAGACGGAGATTTCCTCTTTTAGTTATAAGGATTTCACTGGAAAATGTGGGACTATGGCAACATATCGTTTCTAACAGTTTTGCGGCTAAAGATATTTTATCAACCCTGTATCTGTCACGCCATTATGGTTCATTCATTTTTGCACCCCTGTCCGGACATAAGGGCAGTTCATTTCGTCACAATATATTTTACCATAATACATTGGATACCTTCAAATCGACAAATTAATTTCATAATGTTGAATTTGTCACACTGTTTTGATGACATGTAGTTTACAGCGCTACATTTGCCACTGTATTGTAGTCACATTCAGTATGCCACACTATATTCATCGCATATTTTTGAAACATTCAGCTTGTCACAACATATTTGCCGCATTATTTTGGTCACGTTCAGTTGTTCTCATTGTTTAGGTCACATTTAGCTTGTGAACTTCAATTTTTTTTACATGACAGACATCGTCAAATAAAGCATATAAAGACGTTAGGAAATTAGTTACAACATGAATGTGACCAAAATACTGGGACAAATGTACTGCGAAAAATTGAATGTGACAAACATATTGTGGCAAGTATACTGTGACAAACCGAATGTGGCTAAAATATGTGACGAATATAGTGTGACAAGAATGTGAATAAAATACTGCGACAAATACAGTGTGACAAATTGGGAGAAGCAATGCGACGAAATGAGTGAATGTGTGTTACCTATTGTGGTGAAATGGTATGTGACAAAATGAACTGTGACCAGATGTAGAATACCTTCCACCACATCAGCTTGCCACTATATTCACCACAGTATTTTGGCTACACACTGGTTGAAAGCTGAGAGCGGAAACACGTCAGAAAGGACGATGCACATAGATATGAGAAAATTCTTTGTGCACGATGCCATCGAGTCAGGCATAATCGAGTTAGTGTACGCTGCCTCCAGCCAAAACGTAGCGGACGGATTGACAAAACAAATCAAACATGTGAAGATGGCCGCCTATTCAAAATTCCTCGGAATGGACGACAAGGGGCTGTGTTAGGATTATTTGTAAAAGGGCACCGTTCCTCCTCGCAATCATCCGCATTGCAGGCAGCGCCACCTGTTAGCGATCGGCATTGTCACTATATAACCTTATGTAGCTGGCATTTTTTCCTCTTCCGTTTTTGCGGTCATGCGATGCGAAACGCATGGAGTGTGAGTGCGTACACCCATGTGCGATTGTATTTGGACGGTAATTAACATCAACTGTAGAGTCAAGACGACTTGCAGTGTGTTCATGGAACTGGCAAAGTTTATTGACAACTTCAATAAATCAAGTTTGCTTGGTTCAGCTGTTTTCTGCCTATCATTCAAACTCCTAGCTTTCGAAAAACTGCGACTCTCAACATGGAATTCATTGCATGGGCTGCACCAATTGTGGATAATTTTCAAAGAGCAGTTTTGTTGCTTACTGAAAATATGGACGAAGGGGAGCAAGCACTCTTTCAAGGTCGGCCAAAATTACACGTTCGCTTAGAGCAGTTGAATATTTGTTGTCCATGAATTTTCAGGTGAAGAAAATAGCACAAATGCTTGGTGTCAGCTGCGAGACTATGTTCAGGAGAATGAAAGAAGGTGGTATTTCTGTAAGTTTTGTATATTGGCATTCGTATTGCTTGGTATATCCCATTATTTTACAACTAATGGTTTCTTATTCTTTAATAGGCTCGTGACAGCTTTTGTTATCTCTCTGAACCTGTATTGAAGTATTTGGGTGTTAGAAATCATTCTGCGTCATCCAAACACTGGTTACAAACGCATGAAAGGGTTCTTGCTTGCAAGAGGAGTCAAAATCGCAGATGCCAGTGTAAGAGAGATAATGAGAGAAGTGGACGCATTAGGTGTCTATCAAAGAACACTGTGCAATTGTGCCATTATACGGCGGCAGTATTACGCCCAGTACAGTAATCAAATGTGGCATCTGGACACTATTCTAATGCTTATAAGGTGACCATTTTGCTAAATCACTTTCAGTGCATGCAATGTCTAGCGTGTATATAACCTGCAAGCAACAGTTACATGTGCAATGCATGTGATGCAGACTATTTTTTTTTCCATCGATAATCATATAAAATTTGACTGTTCACAGAAATACCTTAATTCCATTTAGCTATGTTTCAGGTGGAACCTACTCATTCGCAGCTGTGTAGAAGATGGCAAGAGTAGAACTTGCATGTACATAAACGTTAATGGTGACCATCGTGCTAACACAAATTTGTTGTCATTCATGAAAGGCGTCCATGAATATGGTATGAGGACTTGTTCCGATAAAGGTGGTTAAAATGTTCACATTGCACGGTACATGATCGGAGCAAGGAGAACTGGACATGCAAGCCACATCTGTGGCAGATCTGTCCATAATCAGAGGTACACATCAGATTATTGGTGCTCATCAATTGTATACATATGTTACAGGGAGTTTGAGAAACCAGAGATTTTTGAAAACTCCCAGGGATTTTTGAAAATCACGATCGTAACAGATTTTCAAAAATCCCTAGGAGTTTTGAGAAATTATCAATCCATCGCCCGATATCAATAATATCGTCATATCGATGCAAAGGATGCAAGAAATCAATTGAAGATTGAGGTGATTTTCGTAAATGCAAAATGTCATACACATGTGCATTAATGGAGTGTTTTGCGAAAGGAATGAATTTAAAATTAGAATACCCTACTATCACTTAAACCAGTGATATATCAGCAGCTTAATTATTGTCATATTGTCGTATTGTAATTATGTAATATTTTTAATAACTAGACATACCTAATACATACATATTTTACAGAAATTCGTTAACCAATTTGTTCTAAAATCGGATATTTCAAAAATAGGGAGGTACGAATCACAACAGTTGAGTATTGCTTAGCCCATGCATATTGATATTTCAATAAAATAACACACAATATTATTTTACCAATTTCTACAAATATACTGCAACATACGTCGTTATATGTGTGAATAGATCGTGAATAATTACATTAAAAATTTGGCATTAATAGGTGTACAGAATATTATTCATCGAAACAAACTTCAGGTATTACACCATACATTCATCCAAAAAATGATCGATGATTAACACTTCAATATTTTTTAATTATAGGTGAACGGACAGTTTTACCAATCTGAAATATGTTTTGTTTTCAGCTAGCATTTATATGAACTAATTTTGTGTGGAATATATAAAGCCTTTCTGAGACTTTCCGAGAAATTATGCAAACCATATGCTTGGAGTGGTTATTTACTACACGCACACTTAGTATTTGAGGGAATGGTATTGATAGGACGATATTATCGATATCGGACGACAATTTGATAATTTCTCAAAACTCCTAGGAATTTTTGAAAATCCATGTTGCGGTCGTGATTTTCAAAAATCCCTAGGAGTTTTCGAAAATCCCTGATTTCTCAAACTCCCTGTAACATATTGTTTAGTAATCTTGCAATTCATTTGAAATAAACTCGTGCGCACGATAAACACATGAATTGCAAGTCCGAAACTCGGTTTAAATATTTATTGTGAGATTTTGGGCAAGCCACAAGCCACACTTTCATTGGATGTCCGCTCAAGGAGTTATTATATATCCTTGGTCCGCTGGTTGGAAACTTATTAAAACTGGCTTTTTCTGCAAGTATTTGTGCATAACGGCACACATGTCTTTTGCGATCTCCTTTTACGTGATGTAGCCGCCATGTTATTTTACCTCACTGACGTGTTTGCTCCGTGCTGCATGTTTACAAATTACCTGCGTAGGCCCGCATCTTCCGGTATTTTGGCGGGCCCGCATTCAGGGCGCAGTGTGACCTGACACTTATATAATATTCATGCGGTCGCTGTATGCTGGATTTTATGGGGGCCAGCTGGGGCGGCGCTATACGCCGCCATCAATTGCCATAGCTCCGTCTCGGGGCCCGCCTCCCGGCAGGCCCAGCGGCCAGCCCAGCCAATATGTATGCTTGGACACACACCCACAAATACTATGTTAAATGTCATTAACAGGAAACGTGAAGCCTTGCGTGAAGGGTGTCACGGCACACTGCGCCATGATGCGGGTCAACGTAGGATGCGGCCCTACGCAGGTATTGTCCTAGCGCTCGATCTATGCGATTTTTGGATTAAGTAGGCTCCTCCCCTCCCAAGGGAATCTCCATGAACCTGGTGTTCACACCTATGTGCGATTTTTGGGGAGAGAAATGCTCCGCCCCTTTCTAGGGGACCTCCCTGGGGACCTTCTCCCCTACTTAATCCAAAAATCGCATAGATCGAGCGCTAGGACTATAGAATGTAAATTCGCCTCCGTGCTCACCAGGCGGCGCTGGCGCATTCTGCAAAAGGTCTAATATCGGAGAAAGTAAAATATTGCTATACTTTATACGCGCCACCTGGTGGATTAACACTGAACACAACTCACGAGTATATCTCGTAAATTCATGCGGCAACTTACATCCAATCACAGCAGGTTATATTTGCGCTTGGTGCAGCTGGGGAAGTGATTCCATTCAATTATCCTATACATGTACATAGGATGTCGAACGCAAAATCGAATTTTAAACCGAATGTGAAACGTGAGGGGAAAGCTAATGCTCACTGCCATTAGGTGGCGCCACCAAGCGTACCAACTAAAATGCCAATTTCTCATCTCGTGCCCAATTCCCTAATAAATACTAAGATGTTTACAAGACACATTATGGCAAATGTGGTCGTAAACCAACTGCGTTGTCACAATTTTTCAAATTCGGCGCTTCAACTACAGGATTCCGAAACGATTTTCCTTTACATTGGCAAGTAAATAACATGTGAAACGGAAATGTTTGCGTATAATATGGTCTCACTTTAAAAAGCCAATATCCCACGAACAAATAAAACTTTATCCTTATTGGCGGTGTGCCCCAAAACTGCTGGAAATTCATTAAATTTGCATCCTGAAAGGGGTTAAAAAAAGAAGAAACAAAAAAATATATACGGACTATGACGTCACAATACGCAGTGCGGTGCTAAACGGATCCAAGGACGTAATTTGCAGTAGACGTTAATAAAACTACGGTAATAACAATCTGAGAATAGATTGGCGCATTTATGGTACCAAAACCAAATGAGTTAATTATGAAATGCCAAAAATGGCGCCTACACACGCATTCTATATACACTCGCGCCGGGCTAACTGTAGCAAAATAGGCGGGGCAAAGGGGGAGAGGATCCTTTGGCGGGAACAGTGGTCATTCTGGTTTCAATTAAATCCCACCAATCACACAGACGCTACAACTTGACCACTGTACCCGACAAAGGATTCTCTCCCCCTTTTCCCCTCTTCTCTCCCCCTTTGCCCCTCCCATTTTGCTAAGTTTAGTCCGGCCCGAGTGTACCAGAGTTGGTGTTTTGGAAACTCGTATTCATGTTGGTTTCCAAGTGAAATTATGGACATCAAATATCGCAAGTTGGCTGCCGTGCAAAACATACAACGTATTGAAACGTGATGGTGTTTTACAAACAACATGTATGCATAACATGCAGAATTTAGTGTGGCGCTCACAGAAGAGGAGAGCACCTAGGAAGACAGGATGTTTATGTGTGCAATATTCACTTACATTTGTGATACATGTCAATGCTATCCCCAATATACACATCGTAATGTTCCCTTCTTAAACTAGTTACCTGCAAAAACTGAAACAAGAAAGTGAATTATAAGGCAAAGGTGAAGTACTTACACGAATCCATCCTAATGGTAATGATGAGGAAAAGTAACAACCAGTCGACATATATACATGGGTCACGTTACTACCTTATGGTCCTTATAACTATCCCATATTTGTAGGTCCATCGCTGACAGATTTGGAGTTGCAAAGGGTACAGTTTTCTACATGCTGTGTCGCATTACCTCCATTCTAGTTCAGTTAGCCCCACAATTTATCTCATGGCCAAGCAAAAACCAAGCAGCTTGAATCATGTCTAGAGTGCAGCTATGAGTAAAATACACTGGAAAGAAGACTTGACCTGTTTGATCATCACTGTACTGTATTGCACTTAGGCTGCTATGTCATACCCATGAACCATTGGAATGCTAGATGGAACGCACATATCAATCTTGCCACTAACTACAAACTCTACAGCATACATAAATCGCAAAGGACTCCTATCAATGATTTTCCAAGCTGTTTGTGATGACAAATGTCTCTTCAGACATACGTGTATTTGATACTCGGGTTCCCTGCACGATGCCAGAGTGTATAGTCTGTCAGGGCTTAAGAGCTATGATGACAGTAAGTTTCCGATGAGCTCTCATCTCGTTGGTGATGCTGCATATCCCATAGGACCACACTTGATAGCTCCTTGTCGGGATAATGGGCATCTGACTGAACAACAAAAAAAACACAACAAAATGCATGCAAAAGCCAGGGTGTCAATCGAAAGAGCGTTCGGTATGTTCAAAACTCGTTGGCGACAAATGCAGTATCTAGAAATGCACTGTTCAATTTTGCTCCACAGAGTTATTTTGGCCACGTGTGTTTTGCACAATTGGTGCTTGACGAAAGGTGATATCCTCTGCATGACATCGAACCAGATGATAACTTTGGCCTGCAGTGTCGTATGACCCCAAGTGCTGCAAATGTGAGATTGAAGGTGGTAAAAAACGCAAAAGCATCATGAATTGGTTGAAATGCCTTTTATTAAAGCAATAAATAGTGGGGTGCAAACTGCGCACGATATCACAGACAAAGTATGAGCGTAATTATGAGATGGCCAATCGAAACGATGGCAAGCCGTTCCAACAATATATTTCGAGCATTTCATTTTTGGCATGTCATTTGAAAATAAAACAAACCAAGACGTTTTGACTGCACATGCACTGCAATGAGAATGTCCAATGTTCTTAAATACCTCAAACCATATGTTCCGGTTTTTCCCAAAACAAACTTATTTCCATTCCTGACATTGTGAAAAAAGCGATGTTTCATTTGTGCCTATATGCCTGTAAATTGGCGCGAGTATTGACATTAGACTGCCATCAACACTTAATACAGTGTGACGGAAATGTTAACAAATGTAAAAGTTATGGTTGAGGTGGGCGATTGGTTGATGTGGATAATTCTCACTGGCATTTTCAGTTTTGTTAGTGAACGTAAGTTAACCAAAGGTTATTGTAGGTCAGTTTAACAATATCTGGTTAGGTATGGTAGGTTAGTTTGTTTTGGTTAATGGATAGCTAATGAGTACGACATTTCTATTAACCAAATACAACCTAACCTACCACATGAAATCACCTTGTTTTAAAGAAAGTGACCTACAATGCCCTACGGTTAACAAACCAGACGTGACACAACTGCACGAATATAGTTCTGTGTGACAAGTAACCACTTCAACCAATGTACCACCTGAACCTTAGCATATTGACAGATGTGATGACTACATGAACACAATGGTAAAATTACTACTGTCAATGTAATTTACCATAAGCATTAAGGTTTGTCAATGGTATTGACAAAGCGTCACTGCAAGCTTCCTGAATCTTTTTGTTTGTAAAGGGAACATTCCCAAATTACGGCATACCATTTAGGGGGGAGGGGGTTAATTGAGGAATGACCACTGATGAGGAAAGGGGAGTGGGGGCGGATAAACGATGACATCACTAACCCAGTGACAGCATGAAGCAAGGAATACGAGCAGTAAATTGTGAGGATTGGCGGTCTCCAGTTAGGGAAGATGCATGAACCAAGAATTAAAGTAACAATAGTATTTTGTACAGTTGAAAATACAGCAGATATAATCCAATAATTTAAGAGTCAAAGGTCCTGGGTGATTTATTTGAAAGTTAATATACATTATGAGGGTGTACTTGGAAGATGACGGTGATGGCCTACAACAGGGTACGGGTCCAGTGGAAAATGACACCAGATGATGAAAGTGGAGGAGGGCTTCAAAAAGTTTTTACACATGTGATGACATAATTTGGGAATGTTCCCAAAGCGCTGCCCTTGTACGACAACAGGTAGGAATGTACAGGCGCATAGGCAACACAGTGTGAAACCTTTCTATCACAGCTTGTTCAGCAGCTTCTCTAATAAGTCATTGAATCGGTTTTTGGCAGCGAGGTCCTCTTCGTGGTGCCGCCTTCTGTCCTCCAATGCCTGCAATAACAACTTATCCATGTCTGAACGTCGTTTGCGGCTCTTGGACATGGATGAGTTGGAAATGCTGGGATCATTGGCATTACTGGGCCTTGCTGCTGGTTCTCCACTGCGGGCACCAAACACTTCCTTCCCACTGCTATTGATGGTCAAAATGGTTCCAGTATCGCCTAAGGATCACAACAGTATCATTAATGTTTGCACAAGTAGGTAGGCCTGTGATATTTGCACTATTACCTGTTTTGCCCTTATTGGCTGTTTTGGTCAGCAATTTTTTGTAGATGTGCTGCATCCCCTTCCATTTTGAACAAATCTGCTGCTCAGTAAAGTCGTACTCGGCATCTGATATTTCTTTGGCAGTCCTGCAAAAGCCAGTTAATAGCAGCGTGCATTCATTACATTGTGTTTGTTATATGCCCACACATTCCATATCCAGCGCTTGGATGTATTTATAGCGCTCAGCTGTTCATTTTGGTTTCGCATGAGTTCCATCAGTATTTTTTTGGACCATCTTCCCACAACCTGCTTCCTGTTGGTTGCCTTGGGTCATTGGTACGCAGAACAGTGGCAGCATCTTGCGGATCGATGTCATTATCTAGCAGATCTGTGGCATCATCTGGCAGTAGGGTGGTACCGGTTTGCGGAACAGTGCTACCGGTTCGCAGGATGCTGACTGTGGGTTGTGGAATGGTTGCATCAGTTTTCGGGGGAGCAACGATTTGCAACAGACCTGCAATATTAAAACATGCATATCACAGCAGACCTAAAGGAGTAAGGTCTGTTTGACGAACATTTTTCAGCGAATACAAGAACACCGTGAAATTTATTTGCTCTATTTCGAAGGATGGAAAGTAAATGTCACCACCGCGTAAATATGCCCCATAGACACGTTTATCCAGCGCAGACAGGTTTTTACAAAACATTTAGCATGCAGTCTATGGTCCCACAAAACTATAAGTTGTCCAGCATAAACAGATTTCCAGCATATACAGGTTTTACTGTAATGGTAATGTGTTACATCTAATAACCTTTATTGTAATGTACAGTACCAGATCCTTAGCAAATGCTACGACAACATGCAGCATCCTGTCCCACGGATATTAGTTTAACAAGATTTTACAGTTCTTTGTAAATTATGTTTTGCTGCACTACATATCACAG
>JAQIWR010002076.1:0-11963 GCA_034695945.1 Glomeris hexasticha
ACTCTTTCCTTACGGCACATTGATACACACTCAACGGGGTTGTGCAAAACTCGTTCCTTCTAACGAAACGCAGTATAGGGATTTACATTTTAGCTAGAAGTTCAGACAATTTGCCTTGAAAACCTGGAGAAAACTGGGAAATAAATGTATAAATATACAGTAAAATCATTCAGGGGTGGGATGAATCTGAAGGGTCACGAAAGTTTTCCACTTTACACAAGTTTTACAGTTAAAGAGAGGTTTGTAAAAAACATAAATAATGCAGTCAATGGTTCAGAAAAGTCGAATTTTCCGTCGAAGTTTTGCTGTATAATATGCAATATGAATGTGTTTTAAATTAAAACTATTTAGAAATAAGCTCTGGGAAAATAGAAAAAATAAGGGAAAATGGTATTTGTTCAAAATTGGTACGAACTATGAGTTAGCTTTCGTTCCTGTAATTCAATGTCAGTAGAGTTGGTAAGAAAAGGTGAAGTTTTGGACACGAATAACGTTTAATTTGAGTTTAATTTGAATTGCAGGGAATTCGGTTTGGTTCCGATCCTGGCGGAGCAACAGAACCTGGATGGACCTTACTATTACGCCGTGGCGATCGCAAAGATCGACGACCCAGACACCGACCTTCTTTTCGTCAGAGGTAATAAGTCGGAGGTAATCGAATCAAAAGTGGAGGAGGATTTTAATTAGTGTATTTCTCCTTGTGTCAGGGAAATTCACGTGTCACACCGGAATGGGATTCGGTGCCGGTTGGGTCATGCCGGTCAGTTTCTTACTGAAGAACGAACGTCTGCGAAATCACGGCTGCGACGGCGCCGAAGCCGCCGCGGAGTTCTTCCAGAAGGCCTGCATCCCCGGTGCCATGTCGCCCGAGTATAATTTCGGTTTCAAACAGGACAACATGTGCGACCTTTGCCACGGCGGCAGCGGAAAGTTCTGCAAGCGCGATCATTCCGAGGACTTCTTCGGCTTCACGGGAGCTTTCCGGTGAGTTCCTTTGCGCAAATGTAGCCTTAGTTTCTAAAGGTTTCTAGTAGCCTCGATTTGAGGAACTGTGGTCTTTCGGTATCAGGTGCCTGGTGGAAGGTGGTGGACAGATCGCTTTCGTCAAGCACACCACCATTTTCGAGAACACCAACGGCGACAACCCGATGTGGTACGCCCGCAACATGCTCTCCGACGACTTCCAGCTGCTCTGCCGGGACGGTTCCCGCGCCCTGTCCCACGACTACGAGACTTGCAACCTGGGCAAGGTTCCCGGCAACGCCATGATGGCCCGCGGAGACAACACCACCGTCCTAGATTACTACGTCAACCTCTTCATGTACGCGCAGCAGTATTACGGCAGCAAGGGCGAGGAGGATTTCAAGTTCCGCATGTTCGGCTCGGAGTACCCGTACCACGACCTCATCTTCCAAGACGCCACTCAGCAGCTGGTCCCGGTACCCGAGGAAGAGAGACACTACAAAACGTACTTGGGGCCCGAGTTCGTGCTCGCGGCCCAAACCATAGATTGCACCGCCGGTTCCGGGACGTCGCGGTACGGCGTCGCGACACTCTTCGCCGTCGCCGTTGCGCTATACTTTGGATTCTGAGTAAGGGAAAAGGTTAAAGTAGAGGACTTCATACTGAAGAAACTACATTCCAAGACCACGCGTCCATCGCGTGAACTTTTAGATCTGACGAAGCGAAGGTGTATTTTTATATACGTGGTTTTGACGTTGTAAGTATGGTTTATGGGTTTAGATCGGTTCGATCAATTTTTAACTACTTAACTTGTCGTAATTAGAAGAGCTAAGATCTGATGCATTCCGTCCATTTTATCCATACTTTAAGTGTAAATAATAAGTTGTAGGATTACGATAAGAGATTGAATCCGAGCGAATCTCGCGGAGATTTTTATACCGAAGCCGATTTTGGCGCAAACCTAAAACGACACCGTCCATGCCAATCAATATATATGTATTATGAAATCATTTTTTAATAATAGATGTATTTCACACGTTTGATTCGAGCGGTTGTTTGGACGCGAGGCTTATCAGCGTGTTGCTCGACTCGGCGATGTCCGCGATGGAGACGCGGCCGCGCTGACGGATGAACCGCGCGATGCTTTCCAGTTCTTCGGCGGTTATGTAGATGAACTTGCCGCGGTCGTCGATCACACCGATCAATCTGCCGTCTTGCAACAGGTTTTGCAGCCTGTCGATGGCGTCCTGGGTCTTCAGGTTGAACCTCACGGCCAAATCTTCCAGAACCACTACTTTCTCGGTCTACGAACAGTGGGACAAAAACCATCCATTACACTTGCTAGTAGTGTTCTTTCGGCAAGAAAACACTGAATTGCTTTCACATGAAAGACTTTGCAGCAAATTCTCTGGATAACAGAGCTCCTTATATAGCAAATTTGAGATTACCATTTCCAGAAGATATTTTGCAATATTTTAATGTCAGACCAGTTTTATTGCAACCATTTATCTCAATAACTTTAAATTACTCGGAAACATATTCAAATGGTCAATTTCTTTGAATTTTCCACGTTTTTGGACAATTTTGACCAATTCTTTACAGGGCGTCTACTGAAAACCTCCGACAAATTTTCATGACTTTTTCAGGATTTTTCTGACCATTTAAAGGTACAACGATGCACCTAACAAATTTCAGCATCACTTTAAAAACTCAAGTTAATATTTATTATTATAAATATTCTGCATTTCACTGGTTTCACACAAAATTAGTAATAAAATCACATTTTTTGCTATTCTGTCAAAATTAATTTGTAAATTTTACATAACTGCCTAAGACTTTCAGTAATATTCCTGTCATCAACAGCCTATGTAACACAAAAAATACATTTTCACTGTCCTCAAACACGAAATTGTAACAAAAATGCATGACTTTTCAGGATTTTAAGGAGGGTTTTTGAAAAATCATGACTTTTTCAGGAATTCCATTATTTTTTTTTACGGTGAAACCTGTCATATTGAACACCTGGATAAACTGAACACTTGTTTATATAGACCGGTTTCACTGTACATGGAAAATCCACATTCCTTGAGTTTTGCAAGTTTCGCTTTAAGTGGCGTAAACCTTGCTTAGAGGTGCTTGTTATATGGGAATTTGCTGTACATGCATCATTTGCATTATTCACACGCTATACCTTGATATAGTCCACAAATTTGGTAAGCAGGTCATTTTCCTAGGAGAAAGTACGAAATCGGTTTACAGCAAGTCAATGATTTTGTGGATTTAAACTGGAATTACCTGATCCTCGTTGTCTTTTTCTTCGAATCCCTCCGATTCAACTTGGAAGGATTGTTTTAGCTGCAGGTACGCTTCGTGTTCTCGCTTCGCTTTCTCTTCCTTGATCTTTTTAGCCTCTTCCTCCTACACAACGGCACGAATGTTTAACGAGTCATTGGTTTAAACATCATTTAAGAAATATAGTACAAACCCTTTTCAACTCCTCTTGTTTCTGGAGTTCCTCGTGACGTCTGCGCTCTTCGTCCTGCGCAGCCTGTCTCGTCTTTTTCTCCTCCCTGTCTTGCAACTCTGCCTGGTAGAAATAAATGTAATTACTGTTATGTAATTAATGGTAGATTTTTGCTCGTACTTCGCGTTGAGCTCTCTTCTCGGCTTTCATTTCCAGCTTTCGTCTTTTCTTAACTCCGATCTTTCCTCCCGGGAACACGATGTCATCGGCACCACCTCCGTCGTCTTCTTCATCATCACTCCCACCTGAATCGCAAATTCACATAAGTATAGTGGCAATAAGATTCATGTTAAACTATGCATAGTTTACATGTAAACTAATATTTTTTTATATAATTTCCATGCCTTTGTTTAATTGCTTTCAATAGACCTGTGCAACTTCACTTGTTATAAATGCATGCAATTAACGTAGGAACCAACCAATGACATTAAAATAATGTAATACATAGTAAAATATTTGTGGGAAACATATTAAAGGTGAACTGACACGGTTTTGAAAGGTACCCTGAAACTTTAACTACCTGAAGAAAAGTCACGAAGAAAGCGAGTGGTGCAACAAAATGTCTGTGAAAATTAGTAAAAAAAAAGTTATTACACGTCAAAGTTTGACCGTATTTTTATCGTGACCCTTATAATTGATGATCCCCTATCCAGAAAGCCAGGGGAGCATCAATTATAAGAGTCTCGATAAACCTACGGTCAATTTTTTCACATCTAATACCTTTTTTTTACTAATTTTCACAGACATTTTGTTTCACCACTTGCTTTCTTCGTGACTTTTCTGCAAGTATTTTAAATTTCAGGGTACCTTACAAAACCGTGTCAGTTCACCTTTAAGCCATATATCGCGTATACTTTAAAATGAAATAGCAGGGAGATTACATTATTTTCGCTCAAGGATAAAAAAGAATATCCATTTTATTTAGGACAAATACTATTTTATTTTGGAATTCAGTTGCATTGTTTAGGCATCTACTTCTTCGTCTATGAAGGTAAAATATGGAAATCATGTATGGGTTGTCAAGTAAAATAATGGACAAAATGTTCGGCAATGTCCCCGCACGAGGAATGCAGTTAAGCCCGTCCTCCAATTGAGATGGCAACCAATCGCAGCGGAGTTTTGATGGAACAACGCGTGCGCATTATTAGATAAGCGGCGCAGTGTGGGCGGAGCCTGGCTGCACTCACTTTGCCGGTCAAAATCCGGGTCGGCTTGCGTCGTCCGTCGCTGTTCTTGACGAGCCCTTTGCGCTTCAAACCTGGACCGAACTTGTCTGGCACCGGCAACGCGACGAGGCGCAGCTTGCCTATTTATTACGGATGCATCCTCGTCTCTTCGCAGTTCGTCGGAAACTTTATCATCGTTTCCAGCTGTAAATTATCATCAAAGTTTGCATGGCGGAGGTGAGTAAAGCGTAAAAATGTGTCGTACGAACCTGTCCGACGTCGAAATATCAGCGATATTATACATAAAATGACGGTCAGGGCACCTGCCACTGATAAATACAATATTACATCGCTCATGGTTATAAATTAAACCGAACAGATCCGGTGAAATATTTGCTTTCACACGTCAAAATTTCGGATGACCATTTTATAAACTTCCATGTATCGATGTTGTCAAAAGATCGATGTGCTGTGAAGGTATGGACGCCATCTTGAAGCTGGAACGCCGTTCCCGATTGGCTGGTTGATCGGCACGTTTATTTGGACGCCATTTTGACGAGATTTTGTCGTGTCGGATCGCGCTTCTTTTTCTGAAATCGCCAATGGTTTTACCCTCGGTTTTACCGATATGTCTTAATGGTCCACCTACTGAAGACATGCATATTAATTATCCGTCCGCCCCATATAAAGCTGTTTCATTCCGTTCGTCGGAATCAAAACTCTCGCGGTGACGTCACTGTCGCCTAGCAACGGGGGCGATACAAACCCGGGCGAAATAATGACATCGGGTGACGGCAGCATACGTCATCTGCGCATGCGCCTTGCAGTGAAATGCCCCGGCTGTAGCGTGATAGGCGTTCCATAAAGAACTCGATGATTTTGAACCAATCAGCGTTGTGAACGGGGTGGTCATCCGCCAATCCTCTAGCGTTGCTAAATTTGGCGCCGAAAGATTGTTCCAAGCCTCGAAGGATTGCGGGATTGTTCTTGCGTGAAAATTTGTTTGAGAAACCGTGTTTTGTGGCGAATTTGTTGCAGATGGACGGGGAAGAAGCCGGGACTTCGATGGAGGAATTTGAAGGAGACGTTCAAGATGAATCGGAGCGGCGACAAATTCGAGCAAAATATCGCGAACTTATCAACGACTCCACAGGTACGTACAATATCAAATTTAACATGCATATAACTTTCTGCTGTCACTAAATATTTCACTTTGTAATTATTTCCTTGCAGAACAACGTGATGATGTCGGTGTTCTTACTACCAAAATCAACGAAGCAAATCGACTCTTTCAACAAGGTTACTTATTTGATATCATTTTATAAATAATTTTATTGCAAATGTATGTTTGTGTTTGTTGCACCTTAGTCCAAGGTTGCACCTTGGATTGGACCCACTAAAACAATGTAATGCAGATATTAATTTAAAATACAATATTCTAATCATATTTACACGTGTTTTGTAACAGGGCAAATAAATAATTACGAGAAAACCAGTTTTATTGAATCAAAATTATTTGTTTCGTAGACTTATATGTAAACCAGCTATATTTGGATTTATATCAATTCCAGTTATTGGATATTAAGTGAGAGGTATTTGGTTAAATGTGCTTAAATTGAGATTCGTAACGTGCGGAAAAGCGAGAACATGGTCCTGACATTTTACTTGTATATTGTAGTATGAATATATGGTTTTCCGCTTAAATTTGTGCATTCTTTACATAATAGTTCAGATGGCCCGCGAAGCGCGGCTGGATTCGCAGATGATGAACGTTTGCGCGGCCACGGTCACCGAGAAAACCCACGCGCTCCACACCTGTTTGATGCAGTTCAACAATTTCGTATTCGTGGATAAAATTGTACGTACCTGAAGTGTGGAAACCGTTTAATGTCACCTCGGTTAGTGTCACGATCCGGATACTGTCGCCGCGATCAGTGGCCGCGGCTCGAGAATGGGACCGTATTCAAAACTGATTCAGGATACTTCTCGATACGTGGAATTAAATCATCGTGGCAGAATTGAAATAGACCGATATAAATGAAGAAACATGTGTTGAACTTATTTAGACTCTGATATAGTCAACTTCAATGGATAATTTATTACAGATGTTGTACGCTAACGAGAAACTTCGTGGCTACAGTCCAGTCGACTATAAACGGTTTCCACTGTATTATACTCATGAGTGAGAGCAATAACCTCCTCGAGGTTTACTGAATCGTATAATTATATTTTAAAAAACCGCGCAGAAACAACACGCCGCCAAGCTTCGCAACGACACCTCCGGCAGCACCGACGGTCCGTTGGCCACGCAAGACTGGGTGAACCTGGGCAAAGATGTGTCCCACATTTTCAAAAAAGCCCCTTCGTTCCATTTCATGTAGGACCTTTTTGATATTCGACAACATTTGTCGGTTATTAACGCGGGTTCGCGCGCAGGTTGGGCGCGTTGCAGTCCGAGCCGCCGCAACGTGCCGCCAGGGCCGTGAGGCAGAAGAAGGTGACGGTGGACCCTGGAGTTGCCAAGGCCACTGTGCCCAATAAAGTGAAGGAGATGGGTAAAAGTGACCAGGAGACCACGACCGAAGAAGTCGAACGGGTTCTCGCTATCCTCCGAAGACTCTATCAACGTCACGGTGCGTGTATCAGGGTTCATACGCCGTTTGGAAAGTATGGAAACCATGAAATTTTAACAAATATTTTTCCAGGTATGGAAATCGTTGAAAAATAGCATTTTTGGGCCACTAAGTTATGGAAAATTGGGAATAGGACTTGAGATTTTTACTGGCTTATCTTTATTTGCAAAATGGATGAAGATAATATCCTTTTCATTTTTTAGAATTTTTTGATTTTCCTTTTCAGTGTGATTTTTTAAAGTTTGAAAAAATTAGACAAAGAATTCTGTAAAATATTTGTACCGTTTGTTCAATTTGTGACTCAACCCATTTGTTAGTCACATTGAGATTACACACATGAATAAAAATGTAGTTTGAAAAACTATTGATTTGGTATGGAAAAAGTATGGAAATTTGCGAGAACAAAAGCGTGTGAACCCTGGTGTATCCGTATCGGTCGTTGTAATCGTAACGAAACTACAATCGCACCGTATGTTATTCCAGGTCAGCCCATCTGTTACTTCGAGTTTGTCATGAACCCGGATTCGTTCGAACAGACGGTCGAAAATATATTCTACGTATCGTTCTTGATCAAGGTGAGAAGGGTGACTTTATTTCAGTCAATGGACTGGTGAAACTTACCATCGCAGATGAATTTTCCAGCACAGAGAGGTTTTTTAAAACATTTATCGTGCAGTCCCAAAAAGTCAATTTACGCCATCGGCAGGTTACCTGTAGACATTAACCACTAAAGACAAGCTTCACTTATTATAAATGTATAATATGCAGTTTCAATGTTTTTTAATATAAAATTAATTAGAAAAAGTATTGCAATAAAATTAGTTTAACTTGCATATGTATAGAATATGCTCTGGAAAACTGCGGGGCCAGCTAGTCTGGTCGAAACATGTCGAGCTTTTAATAAAGACACATTTATAAGAGGAGGAGTACTGAATTGTCATCATTATAAGTACCTCTTAGTGCATCTCCATTCCAACTATGAATAAAGCCATTGAAATGCAGTAAATTATGTAAATTCAGGGAAATGTTCTTAATTCAATAAATTGAAGTCTTCGATAAATAAAAGTACAAATCAAATTCAATAGATTCTGTAAGTACGATATGGTAATGTGTGCATTTTCTTTGATTATTAGGATGGACACGCGAGCCTGGCCCTGGATGATAATGGGTTGCCCATCATCGGTACGGCGACTACTGCTACTAACGTCACAGTTACATTTTTTGAAGTAACAACGCAAATTATTGTATTTCAGCTCCAATTATGCTGAAAGACAGCGACGCATCTTTGGAAGATGTTCCTACTGTCGAGTTGGCAATGGGAATTTCTACACAAGATTGGCTGGTATATTAATGTTTTCTGAATATATTAGATGGTTTATTATGAAACATGTAAGTAGTTTAAATGTTTCTTTAAAATGTTTAGGATATAATTGAGAATTTCCAGATCAAAAGAGCACTCATTCCTCCCAGAGATTAGATGGACGGAAAGGTTTTCTGTACGAAAAGTGTATATTTTGTCGTAAACATGCATCAAATATCTCTAAAAGTTTTTTGCATTATTTTGATGTCAAAGTTTGATATCCAGTTCTGTGATATAATGCATCGTTTATTTGGGGAATTGATTGTAATTAACGCTGTTTCAGTTCGTTAATTTTTTTAAACTATTGCAAAAGCTGTACGCATTCAAACGTATATAAAATAAAAAATAATTACTTGTATGATTGAGATAAATTTTATAACGTATGTTAGAATGGATAATAATTGAATTGGAAAATGCATGAGTACGAGTGGTAGGTTCGTGTAATTTATGCTGCATAATAGCAATAAAAAACGGTCATAAATGATGTCATTCATTTGCATAAAATGATTTTATTACGTGTGAGAAAAAATGAGAAAATGATGTCTGCTAAAAATACGCCAAAAGTGTGGAAATAAATAATGAAGTAATGCCAAATAATTTTGTAATCTAGAAAGCAAATGTTTGGCAATTATTAATGGTTATTTTGCTCAGAACGCCACTGTTGTCGCTAGATGGCGTTACATGTACAATTTATTTAAAAATTCGGCCGCTGTATCTGCGATGAGTCATCACGAGCGTGTTTGGGGCTTCCACTGATAGGTGGCGTACTAATTCAAAAAAATCTCTAGCCCCAAATAACTACGCCACCTAGAAGCGAAAGCCCCAAACTCGTCCTTGATGATCACGGGATGCAGTGACCAAGCCTTTACAATAGAAGCCTCATCAAAATGGCACCCATGATCTGACTTGACCGTACTCCGCATACATAAGGACCCCATGCAGTCGTAATTGGCAACGCCCCCTTGGCGACAAAACACGGGCGTGGCGAAGCGAGACGCCGGGTTCGACCGACGGCCGCTTGGTGGCGCGTCGCTCCGCGGAATCTTGCTCGCTCGTCATCCGAGTTCTTTACGGCCGTCCGAGCGTTATCTCGTCCGTTTTGAGCAGCGAGGGTGGAACCGTCGCCGACCACCGTCATTTTCCTCTTTTTCCTGCTCGCCTTTCCACAAAGGTAAAATCCCCAACATGTTTTTGTATTACACGATGCGACAAACGCCGAAAACCGATCGATTATAGCGACCATTTTTTAAAAACCTCGGTTGACCGTTCGGTCCAAAATGGACCTTGCGTGCAATTACAGTCGCGATTGCACGAATTATTCGCGTTAACGTTATTATGCAGGGTTTAGGTGACACATTGTGTGCGTAGATGAGGTCGGGAATGAGAGCAATGTTGAATAAAAGCTATGGTGTGGACGCCGGGAGAAACGAACGAGGCAAAAGTAGGCCTAAAATCGGCGCCATCTTGAGGTGAAAACTGCACTCAAGGCGGATATTTAATTCGCCGTTTTGTCAACGTTTTCCGCCCGTATTTACGCCGGATTGTATCCGATTACGGTTACCGTGTCGCATTGTTGGTACTTTGCTGGGAATAGATGCGTTGAATTACCGATTGAAATGAGTATTTTGAATGTGGTTGGTGGCAACGCCCCTGTGCGCATTTTCAAAAATCTCTACTTATTTATTGCAGCATCTTGCTTTGCAATGCATGTATTTTAAAATTATTCCTACAGATGTTCCTCGCATGGTATTAGTTGCGAAAATCGCCGGGCTTGTTATTATACATCTAAGCTTTTTAATTGGGATACGAATTTAATACAATAATCCACCGAAAAGCCGGGGAATAAAAATGCCAAAATAATTAAGTGAATTTATGAAAATGTCTGGGATTTTTTTGCAGAAATGTCTGGAAATATGGAAATGAAATAAGGGACTTACTTCAGAATGTTATCGGTGAAAGTGAATTATAAAATCGAGGAGGTTTATTAATTTTTATAATTTAAGTGTCCATTTTTTTAATCTATGGTAATGAATTTCAAAATAAAATAAATATAGAAGCGGACTTATTGCAGAAAATTTCTGATAAAGTGAAGTATAAAATGGGGAAAATACTAATTTTGTATAGTTTATTTAGCATTTTTTGAGCGTAGTAAAAATTTAGGTAACACAATGCAAAATGAAATTAATAAATTGCAACTTTTTAGTTGAAAAATATGCAATTGACGAATTTCAGTAGGCGTGCCCTATTGCCAATATGGAGGCCGTAATGTGGATAATCGTGCATCCCTATTGGCAGTTGATATCCACAACAAGGACGCCATTTTTCTTTAGTTATTTCAGCCAATAGCAAGGCTTGTGAAATCGGTCAATTATTTGAAATAATTCGAATAATTTCAAGTGATATATTGTTAGATTAGTGCAGATGTTTATTTAAACTGTAAACAGCAGTCCTGGAATATAATTCCTGTATTATTAATAATATCTTAGAAAATGTGGAAATGGTTTTTAAAAATATAAAAGTGATAGTTACAAGAGCTATTTTTAAAGCAGTACACTTAAATAAAGATGTAAGAATGTAGGAGTTTAAATAAGTAATTGTCTTTAATAACTTCCCCTAATTTGAAGATACTAAAAATTGTAGTGAAATAATATTTTGCGTGGGTGTATAATTTCCTAGGAAAGTGAAAAGGTTTCGTTTAGAGAATCAATGGCAAAATATCAAAAGTGATTTCTAAGTGTGAAGGTGAGTAAATATAATGTCATGTGGACATAAATAAGCATGATGCAGGTCGATATTGAGCATAATAAAACTTGTTCAATACACGTGACAAACACGAAACATTTTAGTATTTGGAACATTGGACTCGTTTGCTGTTTAATTACTATACATTTCACAAATCTAAACACTTGTATTAAATGTAATCAACACAAATGTGTGAATTCTCGTTTCTAACTAAGGAATTTCTCATCTGCAGGTGTAATTATTTTTTTTCTTTATTGTTTTCTTGCGATAAGGGTCATGGCATAAATTTGCATTGCCTAATTTCACGAATTAATGTAAATCACGTAGGCAAATCTAACAGGGTTCAATACCACTGAGGGAAACCTGGAAAATAAGAAAAACTCTATGGGGTCATTCCATGCCAAGTGGGCCAATGGCTCCTGCTCGACCATCTCCAATTTTGTTCACATTTTTATGGAGTGTACCTACATATGTGGTATGAACTTCTGAAGAATATGAAAGGGCTATGTATTACGGTTTGGCTGCTAGAGCGGTTTCCGTAAAGACAAACCTTCATGTGCAAAATTCATCAAGAA
>JAQIWR010002077.1:0-11957 GCA_034695945.1 Glomeris hexasticha
CCAGAAAGCCAGGGGAGCATCAATTATAAGGGTCTCGATAAACCTACGGTCAAACTTTGACATCTAATAACTTTTTTACTAATTTTCACAGACATTTTGTTGCACCACTTTCATTCTTCGTGACTTTTCTTCAGGGTTCCTTACAAAACCGTGTCAGTTCACCTTTAAATTCCTTCAATAATAATAATAAAAAAACAAAATACAGTTTTCAATTACAGTATTTCATATACAGTGTATTACAGACCAAAACTATTATTTTTATAAAATTTTGAACACTTGACATACGAAGCCATATTTTTATTATTTTATTTATTTTCCATAATTTCTTTTTAAAAAAATGTGCTGCAGCTTTTCCACAATTTTTCATTTGCAACTCCTTCGTATATACAAAATCCTTCTTACGAAATACTATAACAATCGTGATTAAATTGAACAGAATTGCGGCTTCACCTAAAATGTGAATTAGCGTGGTAATCAATTAATTCACGTCAGAATATCTTAATTCCTTCGGTACTTAAGTGCGATTAACTTTTGACTTTTTGTTCAATCAAAGGTTCAAATTCACAGACAATGACGAGCTGCTTAAAATATTACGCCACGGTATCTGTAGATATTGGCCGCGAATATCACCGTGAGAAATCCACCACGAAAATTAGATAAAAATATACTACGAATTCCCTCGGTATAAACAGAACTAGTACTTTAAAAATACGTCTAAATTTTATACAAAATAAACAAGAACAATCTAAGCTGTATGTGTAACCCTAATTTACATATCGGAATCGAGACTTTATACCGTCGCCGTCACGCCAGAATTTGAACCTGCGGATTAAACAGCATTATCTACGATGTAAAATAAGTTTCCTGGGACAATAATATCTTAGTCAACTCGGTGATTACTTTCTGCAAATCTGAACTGAACGGTTTTTAAGCTGAATTTTGAGATTTGGCGCGTTTGTATTTATCGATATCACTTACGTAATACTTCTGCAATTTATATTAAATAATGAAACCAGGGTGTGAAGTCGAAGGATTAAATTCCTAACATATTCGGCTGAAACCATTTATAGCATACCACATCGATCTCGATCTCCTGTATTTGAAACCGCAATATTATGGTCCTAGAAAGACAAATTATAATTTAAAACCACATTAAAGAAACGTATTATATACTAGCTTCTAAAACTATTCCGCATTACCATATTAGTCCAAGGATAAGTCTTTGATTGCCGTCTACGATATCTTCGGCTCCGATACTTTCCAATCTCACCTGTCGCCGTTCAAAAAGTAAGCGGATTGATTAATTAACGCGCGGTCAAAACATACAGAATACAAAATAATACCTTAGTGTGAAGGAATGCCAAGCTCTTGTTGACATTTTCTATTTTGTGAACTCGCATTTTTCCCTGGTTTGGTTTCCCGAGCTTCTCTCCCGATATGATTTCCAGCAACTTGAGCAGCTTTCGGCCATCGGCCAGGTCCACGAACAGGTCCTCCACCTCCATCCGCACCTACATGACACCAAAAACCAACTATATTTTCATACCACATCCAAGTACTCCGACAATACTCCAATATACCGTTATAAAGTGGAACCTCAATTATCCGAAACAAACCCACAAAACGAATGATTTTTCCCAAAAACAAACCAATTACTCCCATTAAAGGTGAACTGACAGGGTAAATTTTTTGCAACCTATTTCTCTGAAAAATTTCTTATGCATGAACAACATGTATTTGCATACGTCCAATTTTTTTCTATTTTTTCCACAGATTCGTTTTTTAAATAAAAATTCGCAAATGTACGCTCAAATAGGTCCTCAAGTCCTGTCAATATTTACATCCGGGACAGTGCGTATGGCACGCCGCTTGCACCAAAACGTGCTAAATGCCTACTGGCTTCCTCATTGCATTTGCTACAACAAACTCTCCATAATATTAATATTACAGCAGACTCACTTTGGGCCATGAATGAATTGATCCTAATAACCGAGTGATTCAATAATATTGTGATCTCTATTAATAACTATTCTTTTTCCCACTCAACATTTATTTATTCCATATTGTTCATACCAATCTGCGATTACCATTAATTAAACCTGAATTTTCCAGAACGTATTATTTCTAAATAATTTAATTGAAACCCCGATAACTGAAACTTCCACTCCTGAATTTTTCTATAAATGTTGAAATACACAGTATATTTACTAGAAAGGAAGTTACATTTATTAAAAATATATAGGCATATTAAAGAGACTGAAGTCAAAGAAAAATTTTTTATATGTTATTCAGTGATAACCGCGCAAAGAAAGAGTTCCATCGACAAATCCGTCTCTACGGTTAACTATTGCGAATTGGTTAACATACCAAATAGCCAATGTTCTCTATAGTTTATCACTCTGAATAACATATTAAAATATTTTTTTTACATGACTGTCCCTTTAAAATACTTTTAAAACACATTAAAATCGTATATTATATATTTATATCAATTTCCCAGAATTTTGTAGATTATTTTGACAAAATTCAGCAATATATACCTTCTGTAGGAAAGAGTTGACCCATTTGGTGAACGTCTTCTGCTGTATGTGAAGTCTCTCCGCCTGAAGGGTCCTGATCCTTTCATTTTCAAATTTGTGGATTTCATCCCTCTGCGACATCCCTGATGCTGCTGTCTTCAAAACCTGATCATATTTCCGAGAAGCCCCATACCTGTTTCAAAAACAAACACAAATTGAAACAGGTGAGCACTTTACATATATAATCTTGCTGGGCAAGTTACAATTATAAAAATAAAAATAAAAGAAAACAAGTCCTACACAGACATGTTGGCAGAAGGATTTTTTTAGAATTAAAAAAATCCCCTGTTTGTGTGTTTGGACCAGGCTATTGTTCCCCGAGGGTTTTTATGAATGGCAGGAAGTTGACTCCGTGTAGTAATTAACTAAGGTAATTGCCAATTTGAACGTATAGGTACACGAACCAACCTACAAAACTCAAGCACCAACTATACAGAGAACTTGATTCAACACTGTACATCGTATATTTACTTGGAATTTCGATATCAAGACACTTAGACACACACCTTTGCAATCTATTTTTGAGATAACATTTAAAAACCACCCAAGTACGTGTTATTATGCTGCATGGAAACTTTTATAGATAATGATAACATAAATGAGGGCAATATTTTATACTTATATATAGTTCACTTTAAACAACTACTCCGGGTTAATAACACGTAATATAGACAACACTTTCAATGAAAAAGTTTACATTTTAGGGAAGTTCATTCGGTGCATATTTGAGGGTTAATTTAGTGGCAATTTCACGGACTAACCGGTACACCATACCCAACTGTGCAGCACAGCACGTGGACCGATTATTATTTATTATTTCCATATAGTTATTAGCCACGCTTCACTGTTAAAGAAAACGAAAGCAATATAATGAAACAGATGTGAAAATAGAAGCAAAAAATACCGACCTAACCTTGCAAAAACTGAGAAAATTCACAGTAGTACACAAAACGCCAGGTCAATGGCACTCAGCAATTGTACAAAACAAATAAACAGCCCATAAATGGCCGACGTTTAATTCAACCAGCTACCAGACATATTGTGTATTTTTCTCCATTATTAGTATTTGTACTACTTTCAAATGTGTATCGCTCAAACTAAGCGCATTTAAAAGGGAATTACGTGCACGATCAAAAATCAAAATGTATCTTTTCAAAATCGGCAATGCGAATCAACAGCGCCGGATTGGTGGCGCAGTCGAGCGGCGGCAGTGAGAAGCAATTTAATTTTCAGAATCGTATCTCGATCTGCCTTGATGGAAGCATTATATTTGAATTTAGCACCATAATAGCATAATAGGCAGGAATAGGGTCGTTTTTACATCGATTTACCATCAATAAAGCGACTGCTGTGCGGTTTTTCGAGACGAGGTCGAAGATTTTTGCAAATGGCGGCCGACGTTCGAATTCGAACGTATCGTTTGTCACCGTGATTAGGCCTAAAATTCTATTTTTAAAAAAATGGCGGGCGTTCGCGGAAAAACTCTGATTTTCCTCGTTGCAATCTCATGACAGCACCGCGCAAAAATGCTAAACGACCCACGCCCAATCCAATGTATATCTAGTGGGGGTATATTTGTACATTTCCACATCATTCGTCACAAATCTTTGAACAAAACATTATTATCGCGCCGTTTCCAAGCCACCATTTCCTCAAATAACGTCAGATTTCACCGTAGTCATGGAATATCAAATCAAAACATTAGAAAAACAACTAAATTTTAACAAGTGTACATATGTTCGAAAAATAGAAGCTTTGCGGGAGGGGAAAAAATCTGTTCCTTTGATAAATTAAACATACGGTATCACTGCAGATAAAGCCGGTGATAAAAACGGAATACGTTTCTCACTTCCGATACCAGATGGCGCCTCGGTAAAACAAAACGCTCAACTGTTTTCTTTTCAAAATAACGTCTAAACAAGACGTACATCAAAAGATATGAAAGATATTATTTTGGACAGATTCCCACGAGAAAATCCCTTTGAATCCCTCTATTCGTTTGCAACGAATGTATACCGTAATTACAGGGCGGTTCAGAAGTCCAGCTTACATTTTACGACAATATATAAATAACCCTGATGACGTCATTACATTCGGATGTTTGAATTTTATGCCAGAAAATCAATTCCACCAGTAATCTTATCTCGTTCCTGCTTTATGCACTTCCTGCGCAATATACGTATACAATATAAGCTTTTGACAAATATTTGACGACTTTCGTAACCTGGATCGATGATAAAATGGCCGCCATTTTGGGAATTACTGGAGAATCTATGACGTCACAATACCATAAATTCCTTCAAAAAAACTAATTAATCCATTCATTAAATCCATGGATTACTACTAATATACATAGAGTTGTATATGAGTAGTATTTCATTCGATGGCTGTTGATTAACTATAAAATTAGTGGCGCCCTCCAGCGGTGGAAGTGATAAGCAAAAAACTTGTTACATATTCCTATATATTCCAGTTACATAACATATATTTTTGATCAGTCCAGCTGAATCTTATGTAGAACTTTAATTACAAAAAAGGCAATCATTAAATACAATAATAATATAATAATATTTATAGTACGTCTCAACTCAAGGTTGCAGCGATTCACTCTTAATCTCTTGCTTCATTGAGTAAACCCTTAAGCCTGGTTTCCATAACGGCGATTTTGTGGCGAAACGGCTGCGATTTCCGATGCGGCGGCGATAGCGACGGCGGCTGGAGCATTTCCATATCGGCGATGGCGACGCTCCGGCTCGTCGCTTCGTAGTTGCGGCTCCGTCGCAAGAAGTTCACCGTGTTCAACTTTTAGCGACGAGCCGCAAGACGCCGACCAATCAGAGGCAAGGCTGCCAATTACAGCCTTGTCCCATTCGCGTTGTAGTGGCTTCCACCAACCGCGATGAAGTAGCTTCAACCAATGGTGGTTTTGCAGCTTCGCAGCCGATTTACAGCATCACCGATATGGAAACGAATGTGTGCGATGTGAGATCGCACGTCAAATCGCCGCCGCAAGTCGGCTAGCCGCATCGCTAGTTGCAGCGGCTATATGGAAACCAAGCTTAACGTACTGTCAAAAGTTAAAGGGACAGTGAAGTCAACAAAAAAATTGTAATATGTTATTCATAATGATAAACTATAGAGAATGGCTATTTGGTATGTTAACCAATTATGGTTAACCGTCGAGACAGATTTGTCTAGGGAACTCTTTCTTTGCGTGGATTGACGGCCATATCACTCATGGGGGTTGAGATAGAGAACGTAATGCCTACGATCGAGCAGGCGAAACGACCGTTACGACAGCATCTGGCTGTCACCGTCAATTGGCTGCTCCCCTCCACAAAAACAGGTACAAATTTTTTTTGGCCAAAGCTTGGCCAGGTAATGTTTAAAATGGGGGAATGCGTGCGCTGCCGAGCACAGCCCCAGCCGATGTACTCTTCATTGCCATTACTTATAACGGCTGTTGAATTTGCTGTCAGCATACTTTTTTCGAATTTAATTTATAACTCTTTAACCATTGCGAATTGGTTATATTAGCATACCGAATAGCCATTCTCTATAGTTTATCACTCTGAATAGCATATAAAAACTTTTCTTTGACTACACTGTCCCTTTAAACATATTTTGAAATATGCGGGTTTGCAGGCAAGTGCTCTAAGCACTGCGCCTCCAGCTCGCCAAGGGATGTTTAAATAAAGGTATACAAAGGGACGTTTCACAAATAATCTCAAAGCACTTTAGCTTCAATTTTTAAAAGCGTGGCGTCCAGGAGACGCCGGGCAACCCAAGTGTTGCAGGGTTAAATGAGATAAAACCGAGACAGCGTAGTATCACACGCGGCGCCATTTGTATCACATTCTCATCGCCCGTTGATTTCAAATCATTGTCAAAAAATCTCTAGTGCGTGGAATGTCCACGTAATCACTTTGCGTTGTTATCCCTGTATTGTGACCATGAGCCCACTTACCAAATACTTACTTATTACACTTAGCGCAAAATAGTTCTTTTCGTTTACATAACGGGAATCACATACACGCTTCCCGAAATTACAGGGAGATGCAGAAAACAGCGATCATACAGTGTGCAGGCAAATAAATTTCCAGCGATGAGCAAGTTCGCATCGGCGCAAATGAATCGCGCAACAGACATGTTATAATGCGTGACAAAAGAGCAGTAAAAGAGATAAAAATACAGTATTTTCATTGCAAATTCTGAACGAAAATTTCTAATGCACTTATACATGTACTGTAAAAGTGTATAGATCTATTAGCAGTGACTATTAACGCCTCGTCAAAATATGATACGATGGATACCGTGAATTTGAAAATTAGAACCCTGGGTTTCTATTCAAATATTGTATTTTCAGATCAGGCCAAAAAAAATATTGGTTGCCGTAACGACCCAAAAAATAGGGTCGGTCGGTCGGTTTTTATTTTTAATATTTTTTTAATTTTCAAAGGTGGATATTGAAATATTAGTGCAGCATGCAAAAAGCACGAAACATGTCTTCTTTCATGCGGACGTCACAAATTTTCTGTATGAACGCATACAAATGGGCTTCTTACCTGCGTCTCAACACCCCTTAACAAGAGTAAACCTTAACCAAAAGTAATTCTTAAAGGTGAACTGACAGGGTGAATTTCTTGCAACTAATTTCTCTGACAAATTTCCTGTGCATGAACAACAACACGTATTTGCATATGTCCATTTTTTCTAATTTTCCCATTGATTCGTTTTTGCAATAAAAATTCGCAAATTTACTCTAAAATAGGTCCTCAAAAGTCCTAACACTGAAAATTTACATCCGGGACAGTGTGTATGGCATACCACTTGCACCAAAACGTGCTAAACGCCCTAGCCTCTAGCCTCTCTGCACATGCTCAAAAACACACAAACATCAATCTGTTAAAACACTTTTAATATATTTTTTTTTAAAAGAAAACAAATGAACTTATAGTTTTAATTTTAAGCATCCTTTCTACAGTCCAAACATCATGGGGTGTTACAAAACCGTGTCAGGTCACCTTTTTAAGGGCATTGAAGTGAAACCGACATGTCTGTTGTTCCATACTACAGAGGTATTAGCGCTCCAGTTCAAGGACATGGACTGATGTAGCACACATGTCAAATAATCACCAAAAAACTTTTAGGGTCGCACAGAAATTGGTAAAAATATTCAGTAGGGCCAGGCTAAGGCAACCAAGAATATTATTTTTTTGGCCTCAGGCTTCTGTTAGAGAACGGATTCTATTTGTACATTTACGGTAACCGTTTGGTCGGCTTAATGCTCAATGCAAACTAGGTGCTATTGCGGCTGCGACTTGCGATTGTGGCACGATTTCACTACAAAATCGTGTGCGGTAGAAACTGAAAGTGCACACTACGCGCGATTGCGGCTGCATGCCTATTGGCTGCTGTGCATCACGTGCTGATACACAGCGCCATCTCTAGACAAGTTCCAGTACTACATATATAGAATATACTGGAGTATACAAATTGTAGCCAGTATTTCAATATTTACGATCGTTGCATGCAAAAATCGTCCTAAAATTGTTTTTTATTGAAATCAGGAACTGTAATGATCTATCGCACCGCAAAATGTACAACTCGTGCGGCGCGGCCAGGAAGTTACGTCAAATCAGCGCCGCAAACGCAAATCACAGTCGCACCTAGTGTGCATCGAGCATTAGGCATCCACTACATGGTTACCTGGACTTTTCAGCTAAAATCAAGTCTTGTGAATCAAAGAAAAGTCTTTTACAGTAATACGTACATTTTAAAGATGAATCGTAAAAATTCTCAAAAATTGCACCAAAGTTGGAATAATAAAAGAATTAGACGTTCCTACCTTGGCGTTCTCTTTGTTGCCGCCGCGTTGTCGGGTTTGTCTCGAGAAGATCTGGTCGATTTCAACGGTGCTGCTTTTACAGCGGCCACGGCGGCTTTTCCCCGCTGCGGTCTTCCTTGAGAACTGACTTTCTCAACCTTCTCCTCCTCCTTCTCTTCCTCATTATCATCGTCCTCCTCTTCCTCTTCGCCATCGTTCTTGTCAACATACGAGGTGTCTGCTTTTTGCTGGGTACTGAAATAAACCATGAACCACATCTATTGTAACATGAAAATCTTCACCGCTCGCACGTTGCATAAAAAACCTCTACCTGGCTTTCTTCGCTGAACGTCGAAGACAACCGGGGGCAATCTTGGGCAGCATTTCAGATTTCAGTTCTATTCTTAATCCACACCTGTATCTCTTATCGTTGTCGTTTTCCACTTCGTATTTTGAAGCCGCTTCGTCCTCTTTTTCTTGGCTGCTACCCGCCTCCGCACCCTCCTCCTCCCTTTTCTGGCTCCTCAAATTTAGCTATTTTCTTCTTTGGAGCTGATTCCCTTCCGCTGCTGCGGCTGCTCCTGCGCATTACAACACATTGCGTTAAATACAGTTTTGCTCCGAGCCTAGATATTTCCCATGCAATTGCACACCACATAAGGGCAGTTCCCTTAAAAAAGCACTTGTGTTCTGCCAGAGGTGACAAGGTCGATTTTTATAAGGGCAGCAATGTCATGCATGTATTAAGGTGGGAGATCACGCACGATCAGGTGGAGCGTGTTTTGGGCGTGGAAAATCGTGTTTGTCAAACTTACAGGCTTAATTTTCAATTAACGGGTCACTATTTCGAAAAACTAACGGCAGTACATTGTTGTGGATGTGTTGCAGTACCTATGGTTTCAGCGGTTTTCTGGATTTCGTATTCATTTTCGTTTGCGAGGTAAAATGGCACTCCGAACCTTTTTTGCGCCATTTTCCCTAGTGAACGAAAATGATTATGAAATTCAGAAAACCGCTGAAACCATTGGTACTGCAATACATCCTCAGCAACGTACTCCCGTAATTTTTTTTGGAAATAGAGACCCGTTAATTTTACATTAAGTCCGTAATTTGCCGAACGCAATTTTCCACCCCTAAAACACGCTCCACCTAGTCGTGCACAATCTCCCCCACTTAATTGGCTCAATTAACACTCGTTTGAAAACTTTTTACATGTGTTATTATTCATAGTTATGCCTTAAACAAGTAACACTGTATGAATACATTTGGAAAATACATTCAATAATTTGCTCACAAACGGTATTTGCATTAAATATTACGCGTCTTAATTTAAATGCACAGTGCTGTTACAATTAAATTGAACTTGGATCTTTTGGGGTGCCGTTATAGATATTCCAGTGTACATATTCACATTTGTTATATTATTCTATTCGCATAAATATCTCTTGGACAACACGATGAAACATATGTGAAGTGGTTTTAAACTGAAATTTACAATAATTGTTTTCAATAAACAAGTGCAATTATAAAAAAATTAAAAAGACAACTTACGAGACGGGGATTGTTGTTTACAATTATACCTACTGTCCTACTACAAATTTCAAACTGAGTTACACACATTGTATACATAATTCATGCATTACCGAGTCAATCTATTCGACTTCGGAGACAGTGGCTCCGAAGACTTGTCCACATCCGTCGCTGAACTAGAAGATCCTGTAGGAGATCTTCTTGGCGTCATTTTCCCCTTCGTCACGATCGTCTCCTCCTTCTGTAAAATTGTACAAACACACTTCTGTTAATTTTCCAATCTGACGGTTATAAAATTATTTAGTAAGAGTACATCTTCACGTGATGCGGAGACGGCTTTCTTGGCTTTCTTAGCACTCAAACTTTGTTTTCGTGGCATTTTTCTCCCACGAACGTCAAAGATTTCAGTCAAAATGGCCTCTGGAAAATAAAATATATGTCTGTATAAATTACATGGCTATATAACATCACATACTTCAATCCTATCAATAATATGATCGTACATTTTCCATTAAAATAGCATTTTCGTTCCCATTTAATTTATTTATTTTTAATTTCCCTTATCAAAACATTGCTTTCTACCAAAATAAACAACAGCCCATTATGATGATGAATTAAACTGACATACTAAAAATAGAAATTTTCTGTTTTCCTTAGCAAAAAATTATCATTAAAATCTGAAAAACAAATACTAAATAATTTATTAACGGTCAAAATAATGTCATATCTGTTATATAAACAGAAGAATTACTTTTCCCTCATTTTCCAGTTATTTGTCACTTTCGAAGACGCGGATAACACTACTAAAATGCGCACCAAAACGGGTCTTGTCAAGTGACGTCACGGACCCCGTTCAACCGAACACACTGCCCAGTTCCTTTACTTCCCATGCCCGCTATATATTTTAGAAAAAACACGGAATTCGCCCCACGACATGCGCTATTTTGCTGAAATTGGCGTGAGAAAAAAAACGCCAAACCGACGTCGTTACAACGAACGCGTTCGTTGTAACGAAGTCCCTCGCTCGATTTTCAATATTTTGCATCGACCAAAGCCGTTTTCCCCATTTACAACGGCAATTACCTATCTCGAACGTTCGGATTGCCCGTAAAACAGCCGTTTGGTGCATAATATACGGGGATTCGCTAGCAGAAAACGGATTCAAACGGCGAACAAACGCTCAGGGACGAACGGAAAACGCAGTCTGGGATTTTCGACTCGTTTTGCTAAATTAGGACCGGACAACGGCAAAATGCACTGCAATTTTACTTCCCGGATATCTTAATTGGCAAGAAATCACGATCGTCAACAGATAATCGAAGAAACACCGGTTTAAATGTCTATTTTCGTGCACCAACCTGCAGATCTTCCAACTCCGTCGCCATTGACTTGGTGGACTTGGCGATCACAGCGCCACCTACGAAGCTTGTTTGAAAACTATCAACGACGACGTTTAAAAAATTAATAAAAGCAAACGATGCTACAGCGAAAAAATATTTCTCTACGTTGAGAAACCGGTTTTAATTTGCAACGAAATGACCGGAACACGATCTTGAAGAAACAAATTAAATGATGGCGTTACCAACGTCTCTAGAGTAATAACAAGGTAACAACAGGTCGTCGCGAAGCAAACCGTCGATAACGTACGTAGCTTATGACGTCACAGTTATGACGTATCCCGCAGATTCGAACGTTATTCAAAATGTACAAATGCAACCGCCGTTTTCTAGCGAAAAATGGGTCAAAAATCGATCAAATTAACTGCTTTTTTTCCCAATCCAAACCAAAACAATACCTGTTTCATGTATTTGTACTTGTTTATATAGTTACTTTTAAAACATTTTGTCCATATAATGGAAAGCTAGTGTTAAAGGAGAACTGTCAGGGTATTTTTCGTCATTTTTGATTGCAAAGACAATCCGGTCATTAAATTTGTCTTGGACTGCAGAATAGTCTGGCAGGTTGTGAATTTTTTCGGCTGCAGGGATGTTGAGCAATTGCTATTCAAAGATCGGCAAAGT
>JAQIWR010002078.1:0-11956 GCA_034695945.1 Glomeris hexasticha
AAATTATAGCCTTCAAGCCTATATCCTTGGCTTTCAAAAACACGTTAGTTTACAATTTTACGACAAATAGTTTTACTCGAATTAATTCGTAAGTGATTTCTGACGCATGTGGCCCCGGTCTCCCCTACCTATTTTTCCTAAGTGCATACATATTGCTATTTTTAGAAAGTAATTCATTTCTCATTTTTTAATATATTAAACTCATTTGGTTTAAATAATTAATTGATGTTTTTCGCTCTCGTCAATGTCATTAGGCAGATAAAACTTAATTATCCTCGTATAACTCAATAAAACGCTTTTGATTTGAATCTACTACATAGTTTAATAATTGATTACGAGAGCTGTGTGGATGCACACTATAGATAATGAACATACAGAGTAGATTGGTTTGTGGGTAACCATAACTATATAAAGTAATGTGTGCAGGTTTTATTTGAGAGAGGGGGAGAGAAAAGAATTGAAGGCAGTGTTGGGAAGGGGCTTTAAGAGCTATGAGATGCTAGACGGTGATTGGTTGAACGACAATCAAGTTGTCGACTGGCCCATGCAGTTCATTTTGCCTGGGTTGGTCTGCATCCCGCCATTGTGAAATGATGGGTTTTACGTGCTGCTGTAAAGATAGGAGGATATCCCTATATACAGTTGGGTTCATTTTATGTATGCCGCGAGCATGCTGGGTCTATAGGTGAACTTTCGCCCCGTTAATATTGCTGCATGAAAGATGCGTCCTTTAATGGTGGTCGTTACCTGTGTGCTTATCCCACTCTATATATATGGTATTTGAAATTGAAGCTGTTGTCGTTTGTGCTCAATCAATTTGGCAGCAATATACGAATGCTTAAACGATCACCCCATGTTGCATGCATTCATGTTAGTTGCCCCATCTGTTTCAGCACTTCAGTGAAATATTGAACGCAGCAATTAAATGCTGTGACCTCATTCGGTGCCAGAAGACACATTGATTAGTATGCACCTCTTGTGTATGCATATAAACAACTCCAAATTGTTACACACATATTGGATATTATTCTGCTGTTAAACGCTAACCTACTCAGCCTTGTACAGTGAAGTCTATCAAAATTGGAACCTCGTTGCCAACTTGGGATTGAGGAGTAATAAAATCTTGGTTCTTGATGCTACATGTATGTCGTATCTTACTACATATCGGAATACGTATCGTGTCATGTATCGTATCGTGTATTGTTATGACATTGTAAGAGCGCCACCTAGTGAGTTGATTAAAGTTAGTTACTATACACAGATTTGATCCAGGCAGGTCATGCTAATAGCAACGTCCCTACAATTGTGGCCAGAAATATTGTCACATTCTGTGCGCTCCCGAGAAGAAAACTGATCCCAGCGCCCCCAATTGCACGCCACTTGGACTGGTCTATTCATCTATAGTAGTCACCACGAGAGTTGACCCTTGGCTGAACGAGAATGTGACGCATGCTACTCTCCAAACAGGGTACATGCATCTGGCTGACCAGGTGCAGGAATCACACTGGTGGCACCCTGTTTAGAGAGTATAGCATGCGTCACAATCGTGGGCCGCCGAGGGTCAACTGTCGTGTAAGGGGCAAGGGGTAATGCAGATGTGAAAGTGATGTTATGTATTTTCAATGCTTGAAACGGCAAATATGATCTCAACGGTGGTCAATCATATGGTCACACTTCTCTTGGTCACATCAGCATTCGTCACTGCCAAACTGTCACAGTACTGTAGGTCACACCAGATTCGCCACTGCCAACTCGCCACACATTATCCGTCACACCTGAATTGGTCATTGCAAATTCGACATGCTCTATTCGACATAGTTGTTTTCGTCATAACCAACCTGTCACAGTTTAGTCGTCACGGCTATGTTCGTCACAAACTATTTGTCACGAACTACTCGTCATGCACTACTCGTCACGCACTACTCGTCACGCACTACTCGTCACACAAGGGCTTAATGGTGATATTACATTGTCCTTTAAATTCAACATGAATTTAGTTCAATGTACTTAGGGGCCATCCATAAATGATGTCACAATATTCCAGGATTTTTTACCCCAACCCCCCACCATGTCACACTTTGTCACATAAATGGTGAACCCCTCCCCTGCCAGAATCACCCATCATTACACATGTTCTTAACAGAAATTAAAAAGGAGCAGGTGATGACAAAAGCCAGGATAGAACAATTAATAGCAGGAGATGCACCAACCAAGAAGCGGAGAAGATATGCCGTAAACGATAATTCGATCAGAACAATCGTCCAGGATTATAGACAAAGACCTCTAAATGACTATCTACGCGGCATTGCGTACCATATTCTGTTGAAACGCTGATGTTAACTGCTTTTTGTACTCATCTTTGTGAAACAATAAAATATAAGAATGAATAAATATTACTGACAAAAAACATGTGCAACTTGTTTACATCACACAAATTAGGAACAGGAGCTTAATGAATCCAAAATTTTCAATTGATGGGTAAACTCTACTAGACAATAATTTCCATGTTGCCAAATATTTTAAAGGTGAACAGAAAGTTAAAATCGCGATTTTACAGATTTACTTGGAAATTGGTTATTAGTTAGTATAACCACTAGTCTACTTCATAAAAATAATTCTATTTTTGTACTTATGTACACTATCATGTGAAGTTTTTTTCCAATAGGGAATGTAAGTGAAATCTGCATGCCGATTTTTATTTGCATCACAAATTCTGAAATATGCGACAAGCAGTGTCATCATGTGTGTGACGAGTAATGCGTGACGAGTAGTGCGTGACGAGTAGTGCGTGACGAGTAGTGCGTGACGAGTAGTGCGTGACGAGTAGTGCGTGACAAGTAGTGCGTGACGAACATAGACGTGACGACTAAACTGTGACAGGTTGGTTATGACGAAAACAACTATGTCGAATAGAGCATGTCGAATTGGCAATGACCAATTCAGGTGTGACGGATAACGTGTGGCGAGTTGGCAGTGGCGAATCTGGTGTGACCGACAGTACTGTGACAGCTTGGCAGTGACGAATGCTTATGTGACCAAGAGAAGTGTGACCATATGATTAGGAACCAAAAGTTTGAAGGGACAGATCACACCTTTTCTATACAGTAGGCCCTATACAGTATAAGCTCTTTACAGAAAGGTACCCATGACGTCACCTAACCCGCTAGCTGTCCCTATGCATCCTTCTTCCTCTTAGGGAAGGTCACACTCACGGTGTAGTGGTCACACTGATGAAATTGGACTGCATGCATGGTCTTATCCTTGTAAGAAAAGTAATCTGTCTTGCAACAGACTATGCAGAATAGTGCATGGTTTGCATACGTTTCTTTTTTAAAATGCCTTTTTGTGATGTATTTAAATATTTAAATATATACTCGATATGGACACTCAATTGACCTATCCCAGGTAAGCCACCATTGGCTGAAACAATTGTCGAGATGACGTCATTATGTGAGAAAACTGGTTTTCTGCCAACCACATTCCAGCTTTTGCCTCACTTTGGCCGCCATTTTCCTCATATTGGCAGTGGGAGATGCTTACTGGGATAGGACAATGCTTGTGTGAAAAAATATAGAACACACTTGACTAATTTTCCTTGAATGTAATTTTTGGAATTGGCTATGAATATATGGAGGTCGTGTGAAGGAACAAGTCTCGTACCCCTTTTGGGAGTGGTTCATTTTCACCAAGGATATTCATGACCTCTGAATTGAGATTTTCGTCCTTTAATGTAAGTGCGCAATCGACTCGTTCACGTGACAAATCCCGCCTCCCTTGCAATCCAATGGCAAGTGCCTGGAATGACGCAATGAGCACTGAGTTACGCCTCTTTTGCAACCCACGTGCTGAGTGCTTGCATTTCCTGTGTGACTGCGAACAGAGCTGAACGCTGTGAAACGCAATAGCCAAACCAAGCTCATCATACGTTGACCAAGTAACATTTTGCGAACACTAGCTGAGAACAGTGTCAAAATTATTCCGTTGTGGCGTGGTTTCCTCAATCGTATTTTGCGATTAAAGGTAAGACGGAAATATGTCATTATTCATAACTAATTATACAGCAAACATGCAGTATTTATTGATGCTAACTTTTGAATTCTATATTATTGCACTTACAACATGTTTCGGCTAACTGTCAATATAAATGGCCATAATTAAACCAAGCAATAAAACAATGACCTGGTTTATGCAGCATGTGAAACAAAACGCTTTGGTTACTTCCTTAACCAATATAAACAATGGAAATTGTATAGCATGATGCATGTAATTTCATCATTTGATTTAATGAAGGCAGTATCTTGAAACTGTTTAAATGTATAATAAGACTCTGAAACACATTTTCAGGTGCACTAAAAATGCTGCAACGTCTTTCAACGTTTGTGCAATCCAAATATCGCATATTGCAGTATACAATAATTTTGGTGGGTGAAAATGTGACGTCACAATATGCGATTCTATCATATCGTAAAAGACACACACCCTTGTGTGTAAATGGCAGACGTGTCAGATAAATATATGTGTATACGTTCAGTGTATAAATACACGGTTGTCAATACTTGTCACTTTTATTGCAGTGATGCATCTGGTTGAAAGGCTGCAATTTGTTGACATTGAACCTTGTGTATTTTTTTTCTTGCGTGAATTGGCTATTCCATTGTTCACTCACTATACGAAGGACAAAAATGCAAGATTGGTATAGATCTATATTTGTTCGTGAACTTGCGGTTTAGTAGACTAATAAAGCGCATGAGCACTTATTGAATTTCATGAGCTCCTATTTAGTATTATAAGTTGCATACCTGTGTTTGCTGGTTGGGAAATTGCCAATTGGGTTTGAACATGCTATGGTATAGTAGCATAGTAGTTATCATTTCGAAACTCGAACTGGACTAATTAATGACTCAATCTAATTAGTGATTTGTGGAAAGTTTGAAACAATTAAACTGTTTGAAATTGTCAATAATATATAATGTACTGCATGGTATGATGCCAGTAGTGTGACATGATAAATATTCGCTTTCAAGGTGAAATAAAATTCTCAGGTGAAATTAATAATAAATGTAACATACCCATGTATATGTATATAATAATTTTGTTACAAATAATAAACGAAGCTTAGAGGATTATTAAATGTTTTATCCGAGTTTTCTATCAGAACTTTGACTGGTCGCAACGTGATGTCAGTGTCAAACTTGCAATGTCAATTTGTAATTAGAATAAAAAAATCGACTTGGAACTTTAAATTGCATAATGGTTCATGCATGCATTTACGAAATGAAATTGCGCAAATCATCATATGGATTTTGAACGCAAGTGCATTGAAAAAAAAATGATAAATTCTGATTATGTTCGTATTTGGCAATCGCAGGAAGGAGCAAAGATGAATTGCAGTTGCATCCGACCAATCGCCAGTTACGAACGTGTTCCAAGTAAATCGTCTTTGGATCTTGATGGAAGTCCAGAATCTTCATGTTCAGAACAGCAAAAAGAGGTAACCTTTTTGCCCTTCAATTTTTTCATTTTTGCGAATACGCATACTGTATATAAACATAAAGAAAAATTGTTTCCACACTCCTTTATTCAACCGCAGTAGTATATTAACCTACAGTTGTACAAACTTGAGTGCAACTGCGTAATTACAGTTAATGTTAACGACAAAAACAGTAAACTTTTATTTTGTTAGCATGTACTTTTTATGGGAGAATATTTTTAGAATTGAGATTGTGCTGTCACAATTACTGCACGAATTTCATGTGAACATTGCTCTTGCAGCACTACAATTTTAACCACGAAAAATGTTCCCACGTCTATTGTATTTTATTTTACAAACCTGCACAATAAAATTTTACGGACTACATATAGACATGTAGTGGTTTAATAAAACTAAGCGATTTGTAACTTTCAAAAAATCTGATACACGTTCGTGAACTCGCTCATATTCGTTGACCTTCGGGTTGCACAATTGCAGGCCACATTATTGCGCAATCTTCATTGTCAGTTTCAAATGTACACTGGTTTTGATTTGCAGTTTTCTGGGAACACATATATGTATTAGATTTTTTTCACTCGTTATATGAAATATATTGCCCTTGTGATCTCTCAAGTTCGTTGGCAGGATGCCAAGCAAATGTGGGCGGATGAATGTCACACTTATCAAAGAGTGGACAGACCCGAAAATGCGAATGGGGCGAAATGAACTGATGGTTCCTCTTGTTATATTGCATCAACCGGATGAAGCCATGTTTGAACACCTCTTTATCTTGACATGTGGACAGGCGTAAAAACGCGCATGTGTTTTATTATTATAGTGACGCAAATTTGACGGTTGTCATGTGTCACCCTTGAATGACGTCATCGGGGTCACGCCATGCTTGTTCTCAAGGCATTGATTCGCTGTAAGCGAGGTTTTCGCACCGAATTTCGTTCAACATTCAATCTGCTTCAAACCCTGACACCGTTTTTGTGCCTGTTTCATGCACTGTTCACATTATATTCGTGGCTGGTGATTGCAAATTGTTCTCTTTCTTGTTTTATACCATCAAAAAACCAGGGACGTGTTGGGAAAACGTGACTGGCAACGTGCAATTTCAAAATATACTACTGCAAAAATTGATTACTACTTGTATCGTGTTAGAAGACTATTTATTGCATATATTTTTTACTTAATTAAGCGTCGAAAGGAAAAAAAAATAATTGTCAGAGGACCACTTGTAATTTGTTCTATTATGCTGAACATGTTGCAACACTTTAATAGAAGGATATTTTGCGATTTCGATAAATTAATGATCTAAACGATGAAAATAGCCTTTTGTAATCGCAGTCTGTTCATATAAAAAACTAGGATACAATAATTGAATACTTGCCTGGGAGACGAATGTACAGTTTTCGTTGTTTTGAGAAAAACACCAAAAAAATAAGAGCTATATAAACACCTATATGTATGTACACAGAACTCTGGAAAACATCCAATATCACAGTTACGTTAGTTGATACCAGGATTAATTATCCAATAGGAGAAAAAGTCGAAAACTAATTATAATTTTGGAGTATATGCTGGAAAAGTAACACGTTTCAACGATAAAGTTACAAATAACAGCGAATTTGATTAGGTTTTGTATAGCCAAAGTAAATGTGTCTTATTCACTTTTAGAGCAATTAATTGTATAAGGTGCATATATATAAATGTTTATACTGTATACTTCTATATACGGAAAATAATAAATTAATGACTGTCCAAACATAACGAAATTTGTAAAATAGATGTGCCACGTTACGAAGGAATTAATTCGCCATTTATCTTCGTCAAAAGTCAATTTTTTTCCATGGCAGTACGCCATATTGGATGACAGCCAAGAGCGTGCAGAGACATTGTTGCAAAGATCTGGTTGCATGCAAGCTTTTATATAATTGAACATTATGATGTTGCACAGGAATATAACCTAACATAGGAAACTTGCGAATGTATTATGGTGTTTCCATGCGATGTTTAAATTGGATCGCAAAATCGGAACAAAACTATAGATAACATACTGCTGCAAAATTGCTTTCATGCAGATGCAGTAATTAGTGTTACACCAAAGGTGTTTTCGTAGAAAATGTCGAAAAGTACGAATGATTTTTATCACTGTTGGCCATGAAAAGACAGTTTTGAAGTTCAAAATGTCGCGAGTGTACGATGAAGGTCACAATGTTGTTTTGTTTTTATAAATGACTGCTAATTTGTTAACACGGTATAAACAGAAAAATTAGAGCTGATTGGTCTGTAATCTAACATGTTGGCTTAAATTCTGCATGGATGTTTTCTAGCTGGCCAATGTTTAATGCGCATTATCATGCAATGTGAAAACTCTGACATCCGATAAACCAACATCGCATTAGTTCAATATAGGTATACTATACATACTATTTTTAGCAAAATTTCCTACGCAAAAGCAATATTGATTAATTCCTCATATAACAGAATTTTTAATATGTATTTCTGAAAATTGAACATATCATTATGAAATATAAACAGTTTTTAAATGCATGGCACTGCAAGGCTATTGAACTTCTGATAATGTAAAAAAGAAAAACTGTTTAACTGTCATCGTATTTAAGATGCATGCCTACACAACGCATATTTACTATTATCGTGACTTAAGAGGGATATGGCCATTGTCTGCATACATGTGAAGTGTTGTAGATTACCACTAGCAAGTAATTATGGCGTTATAAAATGTACATTAGCTTTCTGCATCTAATTTGTATGACAATGCGAAGAATATATTTCTGGGAAGCTGCTTTGAGCGGCCACTTACAAAAGATTTGTGTACTGTATACATGTTTGTGTACAGTATAGCAATAATTTGCATAAATTAATAATTCTATATTGAGATACAGGGTGTCTATATACACATTTTAAACCAGCGACGTCATATTTCACATATATCGATCGGAAATTGTAAGTCTTAATTTTATAGATAAGGATTATAAGGTTTATAATTTTGTTATTATGCAATTCACTATTATATAAGAAATGATTATTAACTGAATGTCACTCGTGGTTATAACATAATGGCTTCCAGTTTCCGGATAATTTTCGATTTATAGTCTGGTAAATTATGATATACGTTTGTTTACCTATGCAAATACACATAGAAACGAGTTCACTGAAAGACAACCAACTGATAACTATATCACTTATGTGAGTCATGCATGTGTATACAACAACGATTTCGCTGAATGCAAGTGCAAATACTCAATAAACTCTGAATGAATTATATTGCAGAATGAGAAATACGACATTTGGTATATTTGCTCGGAATAAATATAAAACATTAAATCAATGATAATATTATTATTAATGATGTTGTCATAGTTCTTTGGAAACTCTGCGTTGCAATCGTCGGCTTGCATTTTAACATTTATGGTTATTGGTCATGGGAGGCTATTTAAGATTGGACGCACATTCTCCACACTCTGTGTAAATTCAATGTTTTAAAGATGTGGAGCAACATTTTCTGTTCGGAGCGTCCTTAGCCTACTTGGAAGTGGAATGGTGCTCCTCCAAATGAAGTACCCTTGAAAAATAAATTCATGCAGAAAGTGAACAATCTCGTTAGTTGAATGTGAGCACTGAAAAGAGATTTATTTTGCTGGTTTTTATGTGAGCATTTCCAAATTTCCGAAGGTATTTCGACAAAAAATGCTTAAGATGAAGCATTATTGTCTGCATGCTTGTATTTGATGTAGTGTTTTCACATAACATCATTCAAATTGCTGACTTCTTGTTGACGATAGCTGACTTGCGATGCGCAAATATTTTCAGCTCCTGTTTCCTCCAAACGTGCCTGCAATTTCCGGATGTTGTCCGATGTTGAATATTCTATTTTTAAAGTCGGCATGAACGTTATTCATCTCTTTTGATATGTATGGATTATTTGGGTTCCATTCTAAAGAGCAGAATTATCTGTGAATTGCCGTTTCCTTGTCAGAGTTCACTGCATGCATGTGTAGGAATTATGAATGATGCTCTGGTGCTCTTTGTACTAAATAACCAAGTATATTCTTTGCTATTCTGTAGAATAGATGCAATATTTTAATGTTAATACACGATACTCTGCAGGCTTTTAGGGTATACATGCATGGTAGTGTTGAGGTATTCCTGCTGAGCAATTTAAATATTGACTGACGGGTTTTGCTTCCAAAAATGGTTTCAAAATTGCATTTTACATGCATGCATAGACTTTTTCTATATATAGCCTGCTGTGCTAAGAGGTTTATTGTTTAAAAAAGTTCGCTGTAAAATGGTTTTGCTGATGTCATGCTTCCATTGTATAGCCCAAGATCGGCGTAAATTTGTAGTAGACATGGTAATTGAAGGTTTCTTTTATCTAGCTTATAATGGTCACGTCAATATGTAATTTTGACGTACAGATCCTAATGCTTTCCTGCTTTCTTCAGTATAATTTATGTATAAGCATACAATAACTATTGATAGCAAGTACTATAAGCTTGTTGGGCACAGTGTGGCAACACAGGTGTTGCGTGAATGTAAGGCACATTATAAAAAATATATAGAAATCAATACCTAATTTAGCTAGTACTTATGAATATGTACTCGCATTAGCTTGTGTGCAAAACATTGCAATGCCTACAATAATTATTACATCATTTTATTGTTTAATATAAAATAATTGTTGCATATTTTAGTTTTATACCGTTTTTTTTTTATAATTGCCTTTATTACTGTTGCTTGGCAGCATTTCTATTAATTGTATTAACATGAAACACAATCACAGAAACATTGAAATAATTAGTATGCATACCGTATTTCCTCGATAAGTAGCCTGATTCATGTACTAGCCTGGCCTCAAATATAGGCCGGGTTAAAAAAACAAATTTTAAATATACAGGCCAGTCCCAAAATTAAGCCGGGTATAATTATACACTAAAATGCAACTGCATGGAGTATAAAGGTTTTATTCCTGGAACAAACTAAAGAAAGCAATTTAAGGACGACGAGGATAGTGATTAATTATAAAATACATATGGCACCTATCCCTTTTAATAATAACATACGACAATTGTAAAGCGATGTAATGAAACAATAAAACTGCCTGTTTTGTAGTTGTAGAATCCACATTACTATTTACTGAAAATAGAAGCCGACCTCAAGCAGTGGCCTGGCCTCGAATACTAGCCTGACAAAGTCTTACCAATAAATAATACAGGCCCAGGCCAATACTCTAGGAAATACGGTATATACTGCGATTGAATTGCGAACAGTATTTTAGAATGAGTTTTTTTGTCAGCGGATTTTGTGCATTCATATAATGAGATGCAAAACGAAGCTGGTACGTAGCTACTATAGTCCTTCCAAAGAAAGATTGAGCTGGGACCATGCCCATTATCACGTTTAAAGGGGTGCACGGTTGCATGTGCGCAGGCTATGACGTGCAAAGATGGCTACAGCTGCAACTGTGCACCCCTTCAAAATTGGTATTGGTCATGGTCCTAGCTCAATCTTTCTTTGGAAGGACTATGTTACAGGCAAACGCGTCACTCAGGCAGTGATGCCATTCCCTAGGCAAAGCTGTCATAAAAAACACCGTAAAACGCCGATTTCACGTTAACTAAGCGTTTTATCGAGACATTAGCGTGAACCTAAATTGTTCGGGTGCTCGAATTACATATCATAGTCTACTTTACGAATGTTTCGGAAACTTCGATCACGTTTATTAACGTCACTTACGTGATCGACGATCATGTAAATTATGACAGTGTTTTAATAAACCTGACCGAAGATTCCAAAAATTTCGCAAAGTAGACTATAATATGTAATTATTCAAGTACCCGAACAATTTAGGTTCACGCTAATGTTTCGATAAAACGCTTATAGTTAACGCGCAATCGGGGCGTTTTACGGTGTTTTTTATGACAGCTTTGCCTTTAGGGAATGGCATCATTGCCTGAGTGACACGTTTGCCCAGGTAACAACTATAGTAGCTTCAAGGACTGTCTGGTTCGTTAATTCCCCACATGCTAAGCCTGTCATTTTAGTTTGTGATCAAAGCATTATAGACAATTTCTGAAATCGGTGATGCTTCATGCAAGAATAAGGACAAGGTTTGTGGCATAGTCCTACTGGGACAAGGATTAAAGATTTGAAAAGGTGGTTTGAGAAACTGGTGAGCTTTGCTGCATGACTTGTGGTTTGGCAATTATGACTTGACTGTACAATAGCTGCACCAACTTCACATTGGAGAATGCATGTTTCCAAATGCATTTCTAAATAAAATATATTACATGCATGATAATTGTATGACAATTCCACATTCAACCTGCAGATGTATAGGTATGTAGCCATCATGGCTAAGGTTACCGCAAGGGAAGTTCCCTTACTCGTAGGGCCACTTTTCTACTACCGTCAGGGAAGACGGAAATACGTCACCCACCCTCGTCGCTCAAACCCCGC
>JAQIWR010002079.1:0-11950 GCA_034695945.1 Glomeris hexasticha
TAGAGACGGCAGTGGTGGCACTCGCACTGCTTTTAATTATTGCTCGAAAAAAGATTGTTGCAGAACCAACAAAACGGAAACGAGCATGTAGACGATGGTGGGTGTATCCAATACTGCAAAGCAGGGAGCATTATTGCTACACAAACAGTTTGTTACCACTTCTGCAATGAGGACTTTATAAAAAGTAAGTTACTTTGAATAATAACCACTTGTGCTACCCATGTTAACAGATTCTTCTTTTTAGCTTTTTACGTATGTCGCATGGCAGTTGATTTCTCCAACCATAAAAAAGGAAGACAGCAGGTTCAGGAAGGCTATACCAGCGGAAATGCGGCTTCACATCACATTGCGGTATTAGGAACACTCATAAATGGATGGTATTATAACCTATGCTGTTTAAATATATTTATCACACATTTAACCAGGTGTCTTGCAACTGGGGAAAGCTTCAGTTCGCTAAGCTTCCAGTTCAGAGTGGGGAGGACGACAATTGGACTAATAGTTTGGAACACATGTGAAGCTATTTGGAAGTGCTTGTCACAGTCACATGTGAAGTTTCCTTCTACCCCAAATGATCGGCAATTCATAAGTGAACAATTCAAATCTAAATGGAACCTACCTCACTGTTTAGGAGCAATTGACGAATTTCACTGTTAACTCCGCCCACCAATTTAAGCTCCGCCCTGTCCAAGATGGATGCCGTGTTGTGGATCGCCATGCGTTTTGTGGTAGCTCTGCCATGTTTTTGCCTCGTATAAGCAATGAATTTCACAAAATCTCTGCTGAAATTAAAAGGATTTTCCTTGGAAAAGTCATTTGACTTTATTGAGCAGCAAAGTGTTGGTACAAGGCGTTGTAAAGAGCAGGGTTTTCGGTATTTCTCGGGAAGCTACGTGCACAACATTGAAATTGAAGATACTGGCGATCAGCATGGACCATTCAAAACTGTTGCAAAATGTTGGCGATCTCAACGTAAGAATGAAATTCCGCATGAGATGTATGTCACCATGCAACTATGTGAAAAAAATGGTGATTTGGAAATACTTTCAGGACATTTCAGCTGTCAAGCAGGGTATGTTTTGTGACATATTAAGACACTGGTTTGCTGTATTGATCCAATGAGCTAAACTCATGTTTATAGCATAAATATAAACATACTGTGTAAATTATATAAATATACATTATACAAATGTATATATTAAAATACATATAATATAATACTATATATTAATTAATATAAAATGAGCTATAGCTCATTAATTGATATAGTAAACTATTGAAATAACTTAGGCAATGGTATCAAATTCTGAATGGGAAAATTTATTCAAAGTCGGTATATGATTAAATTATTGCAATACATTGCCTTGACTGTCATAATTTTAAGGAATCCATTTGTGGTTTGCATGCTTGTAATATGCTATATTTTGCTTTTCAGGGTGAATGCTGGGTGTTCGCATATCCCAGCACTATTTTATTGCTTGGAATCATTAGTCACCAATGAATACAATTTCATTCCGGATAAGCTGTCTTGCACTAGCCTGACAAAACAGTGGGGAATTCCTCGTGGTAATGAAAAATTTAGCAGTTATTTTGTGACAGGATTGCCAATTTGTTGTTTATTTTTAAGGGCTGCAAGTTAAAGCATGCCCTGTCATGGAACATGTGACGGCCAACACCAAACGTGTTAATGGACGGAAAAAAAAAAAACAGGGCAAGTAACTCTCTTTGAAGCAAGATCAGAAAAGGTACTTACACATGCACTGAGATAAAATTTGTTTAAAACTTACATTAATTCATTTTTAATCAGGTGCAAAAATGTAGTGCTGATGATATCGTAGCATTCCGAAAAGCTTTTGAAGAAGAGGAGGGCATTTACCCCCTGGCCTACCTGATTAACTCACTTCACAGCTAACAGACACCCCTTTTGGCGCTGCACAACATTGTTCACCTGTATCGTATCAATTGAAATTTTTTACTGCAAATGATAGCATTGTACCATGTGCATGTTGTTTCAATTCGCTGCCATTGCCGGATGTTTATTTTAAATGTTACATGATTGAAAATGAGTTTTTAAAACAAAAAGTTGCAGTAACCTTAGAAGAGGCCAAGGATATTGTTCTAGACACAACTGCACAAGGTCAGAGCAGAACTTAGAAGTATCAGGTTGTGCTCATCAAAATTTAAAATGATTGTAAAAAGGAAAGTGATCTCAGAAAATTTTTTACAAGAATTATTTGATCCAAAAGATATTAGTCAGCTTCCAAGCATTAGACATGGAAAGTCAACCGAACGCAAGGCAAAGCAAGAATTCTTAAAACAAAACAATAGCACACATGTGCATTCTGTTGGGTTCGTTATAAACCCCAATTTTCCTTTTATTGGTGCAAGCCCTGATGGGGTGATATGCACACCTTCTGGATTGACTCTCTTGGAGATTAAATGCCCGTTTAAATATATAAACTGCTCGATAAAAAATGCGATAGAACAAAAAGGTTTCTGCTTAAAATATGACGCTGACAACAAAATAGTTCTGATTCCGAAGCATGAGTATTTTTACAAATACAAGGGCAAATGATGACATCTGGCATTTTAACATGTAAGCTTTTTATATAAACCAACGTTGATTCTGTTTGCGTCGATGTAAATGCTGATATTGAATTCTGTAATTCATTGCTGCTGCAGCTGCAGAAAATATATTTTGATTATTGTGTACCATATCTCGTAAATAAAAAGTAAGTAAATAGGTGTTCATATTTTATTGCTAAACAATGAGAACAGATTGCAGTTTTTTTCACTTAGTACATAGTGGTTTCTGCATGTTTGCAAGAATACATACGATTGTCCATATTTGATTAATTGATCCGAGAATGCTTAATGGTATGACATTTGAAACCATCTTAAATTTTTTTAATTCTAGCCATTGCGCGTTCTACATGAATACGAAATTTGGCAATGTTTTTTGTTGCAACAACATCAGGTTCACTCATCTGCCCACAACTTGAAGCAAAAGGTAGAATGATTAAAGGAACACCAAATTCTTTAGCAATTGTTGCCGAAGGAAATCCCTTGTCCGCCATAATACTATCAGATGCTAACAACTCCCCAGCTGCAAGTTTTTCATTTATTACGTCAATTAAGCCACTTTTCTCGACAATTTCTTTGTCACTCATTGAACCGTCCATTAATTGCGATATAAAAATGATGCCGCCACGTTTATCAATCCCAACTAGTCCTTTCAAAGTGTTACTGCTTTTATAATTAGAGTAGCTTTGACTTTGCAATCGCAAGTCTGATGTTTTTCAATAAACAGTTCAGTGCCATCAATTACTGCTATGACATTTGGAAAAGCCTGATGGAAATCGCTTGGAGAATTTGCTATTAATATCTCTCTGGATGGCCAAAGTGAGAGTGAGCCCAGTCGTAAGTACATGTAATTTGTCCATGTTTTCAGTAGTCTGGAAATTCCAGATTTAGATTTCCCAAATCTAAAGGCCGAGTCCCTTTGCCCAAAATTTTGTCGCAGTTTTGCCAAAACAGTCAGCAACTGATTTTCTAAGTCTAAATAGGTTGGCGATATTTGTTGGTACTTAATAGCCGATACATCTCTGCCAGGAACAAGAAACTCCAAAAGAGCTTTGAAAAGTTTGTAATTGGGTATTCCTGTATAGTAATTGAGTAAGACATCATTTCCTTTAATTGCCTCAATTGAAAAACTTTTTGCCTCTTGTTTCCAAATCATCTGCTTAAACTTATTTGTCTTTTGCCTTTCCAAAGTAATACATTTCCTAAGGCTTTCATTGTCTTTCAACAGTTTGTTGATTACGTTATTATTTGATGTTGTTGTCATTTCCAATGCCTTGATCATATCACATTTTTCCGAAACGATAATTTGCAAATTTTGGATTTGTGCTTTATGTTCTGAGAGGGCTTCATGTAGGTTTTTTATTTCGACATCCTTTGCAGAAAGGTTTGCGTTCAGACTTATTTCCATGTTACTGTGTGCTTCAGGATCGACATTAGCAACTTCAGGTTCCACGTCAACTTCAAGAACCTAGCAATAGATAAGTTATGGCAAATTGTATAAAATTGCTAGCTAACATGATAACAATTAATTAACAACATTAATTACACTATTTTCATTTGGCACACATGCTTGCCTGCTTGCTTGTTCCCTTTGTAATTTGCTGTTATCTCTTTTCTGTCGACGTTTTAATCTTGCTGCATCTAAATCTTTATTTGGAGATCTGTGGTGGGACGGCCTTGGCAAATTTTGAGAAGGCACTGCAGTCGCTATTAATTTTGGCTTGGTGTACACAAAGCCTGAAAGTATTTCATTGCAATGTAAAACATAAACTGTTTACACAACATAAATTATAATGTAAACTTTTTGCTACTGGTACCTTCCAAGCTCACGTAATCATCCTCCTTAAAATGCCGGCTGCAAACTTTCATTGTGGTTGACACTGGTTTACCGATCCGAAGAGAAACAATCCAGGCTTTCCTGAATTTTTTATTCTTTGGAAAGGAATGGTAACCAACGTTTTCTTCCCTTCCAAATAAACTGTTGCATTTTGGCACACAGCAATAATGTACCATCGCGGATAGAGCAGCAAAAACAATGTGAACATTAACTCGGCATCCACATCACGGCCGCCATATTGGAATGTGCGACGCCAAACGCGTCACTAGCAGCTGGCCAATGGGAGAGCTCGTGGAATTCGTCAATTGCAGGTTTGGCACTGGGCCAAACAAGCTGACTCTCATTTGAAGGTTGCCACTTTACATACAAGGTGTGTCATTAAAGTATTGAGACTGGTAGCATAGTGGTCGATCCGGCAACACTGGAGACACCATATTTGGAAGGAGTTTAGGCGAGCAGGTGAGCTGCTGTCAGTACGATTTTTAACTCACTAGAGTCAATTGTTTGTCTGTAGTAATTTTTTTGCGAAACAGATTTTTCAAGGTCGTCACGAAAATGACTGATATTAATTTCGAGCAGGTTTTGTCTCCGGCTTGGACACAGTGCAACCAAAACTTTTACAAAACTTCAGCAGGCCTACAGAGATAATGTTCTGTCAATGGCCCAAGTTTTTCGATGGTTTAAGGAATTTTCAGAAGGAAGAGCGTCAATTGAAGATGAACCACGCAGTGGAAGGCCTTCAACTTCAAGATACAATGAAAATGTCGACAGAATTCGGGATCTTGTGCGTTCAGATCGTCGGTTAACTGTCAGAATGATTGGAGAAACATTGAATTTGAATCGGATTGTCGTTCATCAGATTTTGACCAATGAATGGGGCATGAGAAAAATCTGCACAAAAATGGTTCCAAAAAATCAAAATTAATATCAGTCATTTTCGCAACGACCTTAAAAATCTGTTTCACAAAAAAATATAACTATAGCCAAACAATTGACTCTATTGAGATCAAAATCGTACTGCAAGCAGCCTACTTGCTCGCCTAAACCCCTTCCAAATATGGTGTCTCTAGTGTTGCCAGATCGACCGCTATGCTACCAGTCTCATTACTTTAATGACACACCTCGTATATCTTAGAAACAACATTGATTATTTTGGAAACAAATTAATTTCCCCTACCGAAATAATTTCCCCTGGGGAAATTATTCGGGGCGGAACTAATACAGCGATTTACGGTAGCGGTAATGCAAAAGGCAAATGACAAAATAAAAAAAGACCTAATAAATAAAACGTAACAGGTAAGTTAGTTGATCATTTCACAGCACATTATGTTTTGTGAAATGCAATAACTTTTTTAAATTAGTGCCATGATACCCAGAACGATTTTAAGGACCAGATGGTCAGATCACGTGAAAAACGTATGTCTGTGGAGGTAAGAAATATGGCTGTTTGCCATTTATTTCTTAAAACATAAATTACTGGCCTTAAGATTATGTGTTACCACCCCTTTGTCCGCACCTTGCCATGTATTCCTAAGGGTGACATTTTTCCACGTTATTTTATAATAATTGAGATCCCAATTTTTCCACATTTTTTAACCTTATTTAAGGGAAAGGGAAAGTCCAGAGCTAAAAGTTATTGAGCAATCTCAATGAAATTTTAACAGTGTTCATCTATGTATTGGCTTTCTATTTTGCTATTGCTTTTTTAATATGTGGTTTGGTTTGCTCGGAATTCGTTATTTTGTGTCATTGCGATAAAAAAATAAAAAAACCTCTATTTGACGTACCGGTATTACTTTTCCAGAATTTTTTTTAAGCTTCTGTATAGTATTTTGATTGAATATCATCTAAGTCATTTTTTTTTTAACTTTTTGTTAAATATCAATAAATTGTGACTATTGGCATGCATTTACACCTTACATTAGTATTGTCTGATTTTAATTATTCACAATGTTTTTCCCGCATTTAAGCATGTGAGGAATTCATTTTTGATAATGAAAAACTAATTATAGCAATACTTTGCATTTCTAATAATTGTAATAAATTATCTACGTGGGGTTGCAAGAAGGATTAGAGGTCCTGCTCCTGCTAGTGGTAGTGGAGGGGGAGGATTTCACTAATTGATAGCCCCCGGGGATTTTACCCTACGTGATTCAAGCCTTGATTCAAGCTTTCACATTTTTATTAATAGCTTCTCTCATGTGCAACATAATTTTCAATACTGCAATTTATAGACTAAATTTTAGTAAAGTCAAATATTGGAGCTGCATAAGATTTGGTACTAAAAATGAAGGTGAACATTAGGGAAATGAAAACAAAACATTAAATTGCTATATATATGCAAACTATGATGATTATCTTACAATATTTGCACAAATATAGGTTATAAGAAAATTGCAACTGGTAAATAGCAAAATAATTGCATTGCTAACAGTGTTCCTAAAAATGTAATGAAATTTGCATTACCATTATACCGTTGTACCTGAAGTGGACAAAAACCTTTTAGTGATGAAATTACAAAAGTAATGAGTTATTTCAGCAACCAATATTTTATTACTGTAATAGCATTTCACAGTGTGCACAGAATGTGTGCAATAAGTTTATATAAAATGTGTACCTTCAATTGCTGTACACACTAAACAAAGTCTTTTTTGTGTAAACTTACAAAATCGACCATTATATTTGTTGATATAACAGATATTGGTTTTCTTATTAGGCCCTTGGTATAGCATGGTTGCACATGGAAGCATACATATGTGAGTGCCCATGTAATAAAATACATTTAAAAAACTATAAATGATAAAAATATTATATAAATTGCATTTTTTGCAGTGTGAATTCAAGTCTAAGTATATTATAGAATTCAAGTCAAATCGTTTCATAGAGAACATTGCAAAATTTAGGGAATTTTCATAAATTTCTCCATAGATACCCGCTAGGTGGCGCTGGAATTTTCGGTGCCCTGGCGGAAAAAACTAGCAACTTTTTGTTGTTCATACGAAAAGGTACGACAAAGTATGTTGGCTTTTTACACCTGGTTTTGCTTGCAGATAATTCTAAACCTATACGTTTTCTAATGAAAAATTGTCTCCAATGCTTAATGCCTATTCAGGTTTTACTCTGCATGTGAATGTAAAGTTCTAGGTACCTTACAAAATCCTGTCATGTCATGTTTGAATTTTTTAAAATTTAGTGGAATCAATTTTGACTGCTTATTTAGCATCAATCTTTCTATTTTTTAAAAATTTTGTGGAATCACATTTGACTGCCGCCGCCGCAGTTACCGAACGAGACCGCTCGGTCCTTCGGGAGCAGGCCCCAGCCCAGTCGACTCACGCCCAGGAACCTCGGAAGCGTTCTTGGGCTGACGAGTCGTTTCCACCAGAGCCCTCCGAGAGTGTGATGGAGGTGGACCAGGAGCCAGCCGGCCCCACGTCTGCCCATCCACGAGAGGACTCGGTGTCGACCGACCGGTGGGGGACGTGCGAGGCCAAAGAAGCGGCGTCTCAAGCCATACGAGCGCCGGGAAAAGAAGAGGGTCTCCCAGCAGAGAGACCGGGAGGAGCAGCAACAGGGAGACAAGCACCAAGGAACGGCGGGCCGTTGGTTTATCGGGGCGTCTATAATGGATGACCCCCCTATCCAGAAAGCCAGGGGTCATCCATTATAGAATCCCTCCCTGCACATTACATTTCAACGAATTTATTCTGGGAAAAGTTCTGCATAGAAAAATCTCATATATCATAAAAATGCAATGGCAATTGAGGAAAAATACTGACAGAATCCACAATATCAAAATATAGCGTGTCGGATAAGTTGACGAAGACATTATAGCATTCTGAATTCCCAAAACATTTAAAATCTGTACCTATTAAACTTTGGTCACAGCATTTTCAGAAGTACTCTTTTAGCGCCCGTATTTGTAAATTTTTCTACAAACAACCATTACTGATCCAGATGTCTTGTTTGCAGCGTTGGAACGGCCAACTCATCCAGTATTGGCAACAATTTATTTCCTCGTTTTGCATTACCAACTTTAGTTGCAGCAATATTTCGTACAGTGTGAACGTTTGTCATGGGGATGTTCATCCCGCCCGCTTGGTGGCGCTGTCATGCACCGATCTTCACCCTTAAACCTCTATTATGTTTGCTAAAACAGATTTGAAATCAGTAAACAAACATAGTGGAAAATTGTATGCATTCATACTAATTTATTACATATGACACTAAATTTGTGATCAGTGTAATTCGATTACTTGCATAAAACTAAATAGGTACATAAAATAATAGTAAATTGCAAAGTGTTACAGTATAGTTAAAATACAGTACTTGTTTTTAATAGCCAGGTTGTTTTTTAGAAGTTAATATATTGTAAACATTTAATTGCATATCAAATAAGAGCATACCCTTATAAGGGACAAAATAATGGATCCCTTGGTGGGGTCGCCATTATAGAGAGACTCCATTGTATTATGTTTTTAGTAAATGAGTAATTTTTCATCTGTATGTAACACTTATTTTTGGAAGTTTAGAGGTGAAGGAGGTGCGGCGAGGAATTTGAGGAATTTAGGGGCAAATGCCTTAAGGGAAAAACAAATTTCCCCCTCTTCTTGTTAGTATACGGATTTTTATAAAATCTTCTTCCGCCTTTTACCATCTGAACTTAGTGGGTGCAAAATACTGAAAATTAGCAGCTTGCAATTATTTCCACGCATGCGCGACAATCCATTCAACCACTTTAGTTAGGCTTAACTAAGTTCAAAGCTTGAGGGGGCTTTGACCCATGTGCGCTCAAATTATTATTCTGCTTCGAATCTATTCCTTGAAACTAGAATTCACTGAATTGTTGAAACACGTTGAAACACGTGGGATGAGTTGTATTGGGTTGAACACATTTTTGAAGGGCGTCAAACTTAACTTTTTAAACAGTTATGACCTCAAAGTGAAGGACGTATACTGTTTTATAAGTTTTATACTATTGTTGTCACGGTTATATTAACCAACGCATAAATTGATTACCTATAGGCTTTAGGGGGTGTGACACACTTTCTTTTCCTAAGTCCTTAAGAAGATGCCGGAAGTTGCACATAAAACAGACATCTCAACTCCCACGCGCAGAATCAACATGGACTAAAACAACTTTTAACCTCACATACACTCTAAAAATGGCCAAAGGCCTTCGGGTCTTCTTTTAGGAGTGGCAATTCAACAGCTGATTTAGCAAACAGCTAATTATTATTCAACTCCCTACTGAAATTGTTCATATTACAATAATAATCTCTCTTTTATTCTCAGAAAACTCTGATGGCTGCCACTCAACAGCTATATAAGCCTACAAAGGAGTGAACAGCCTTACAGAACTACCAAAGCGAACAACACCAAAATTACAAATTACATCAGGAAGAAATTAGAAAACTAGTACCACTACAAAAACACAAAACAATAGTTAAAAATCATATTAACTCTGATCTAACAACAATGCGAATAACTGGTTCTTAAACTGCCATTTTGTAAGCGCAAAAACATCCAATTGGGAATTAAAACTATTTAAATTGCTCACAGAGACGTGACATTATTTGAAAGCGATCAGTAATATAAAAAATATCAGCAAAATTTAATGTGTCCCTAAATTACTTATACAGGGTGCGGCAGTGCGGCTTCCTCGATTTTGAAGGAGCGTAGCTAGAGTTAGGGTGGGTGTACAGCCGTGGGGATGGTGCCGTAGGAGAGCTGTGTTAATGCAATTTTCAGTTCAAATTAAGACTTGGACAGAAAAGCATCGCACGTTTGCTGCAGAGGAGTTTTTATCAAAATAGTGGTTCGCCGATAACGATACAGCGATGCAGCGTGCCACATTTTCTGGTTCAATGTGTCGCATTCCGTCGACAGCCAGTAAATTAATTTTTAATGCAACAAATGGTCTGTCCCGATTCAAAAAAACTATTAAAATTCGATGTCAAACTTCAAACAAGCAAGTTGTGCATTAAAAAAGCAATCTATACTTGATTTCAACTCAACCTGACTCAAAATCAAAAAGCTTGTTAAACTCATCAAAACTTGTTTCATTAGAGATCACTTAAAATTTGGATCGTTTATATAATAAAAACAACAAGTTATTCATCCTACAAGTGAAAGTTCCAATCCCTATCGGCATTTACGCTCTTCACGTGGCGATCGCGTCGATGCGGCAAACATTTTGACCCTTGCTATTGGCTGAAATGTACAAATGACGTAGTTCACGTATTTATGCGCTTGTAACTCGTCTAGCCAATCATGGAATTTGAGTCAGGTTGAGTTGAAATCAAGTATACTGGCTGACCTCAGACTGCAACATTACCAGAAGATTTTTACACGCTACATCATTATCGGCGATCTACCATTTTGATAACTCTCTTATACAACAAACGCGCGATGCTTTTCCATCCAAGTCTTAATTTGAACTGAAAAATGCATTAACACAGCTCTCCAACGGCACCATCCCCACGGCTGTACTCCCACCCTACCCGTAGCTACACTCCTCCGAAATCGAAGAGGCCGCATTGCCGCACCCTGTTCTGTCACTGTGATGTCATCTTTGTTATATTCCACCTCTTCTTCGGCAAGCAGAGTCTACTTTCATGAAATAGGGTCGTTATACTCCCATCTTATAAACCCTGCCTGAAGCAAGAGGCTGTAGATAAGCGTGTTTTCCCCAGCATTACATAATGCTATTACAACCCCCCCCCATGTAACTGCTCATGCTACACAATCAATTGTATCAATTATTGAAGGTGTCCAGTATCTAATGAATGGTAACCCACAAAATGGTGTAACTTGACCTAATCTCGTTAGCACATTGTATTTGGGGAGTAATCTTGATGTCCAATTACAGCCATTTATTTATTTATTACATGCAGTAATCCGGTTTCCATGTGGTTCATATGTATCTACAATTTAGGCCTGCTTAATATTTCAAAGACCATTTCCTCTTATTTCAGCTCAGTAAACATTCATTATATACATATACACCACCACTATATTTCCTTTCAACTCTTACATCCAAAAGTCAATAGTCAAGTAGACACAAAAAAAAACAATTTTTATCGATTTTTAAGTCTAAAAAATGTTTTGGCAGTATATAGTACTCCAGAAATAGCGTCACGTTGCAATTTATTTTAAATAATATATTTTTTCACACAACATTTCTACATTTTTACTCACTTTAAACACATAATTTATACTTAAACTCTTTACAGTTGCTCAAACTTAGGTTCATTCTACTTGCCTCCCCTCTGGGGAGGTTAGTCAGTCCTGTATTAACGAAAAGTCCGAGGGCTTTTCCGTGCCACTACGTGGCGCTGTCGTCTCAGACCAGTGAACGAACGGGGTCAAATGCAGTATGTATGGCGTTTAAACCCATTTTCTCTGTTAAATAACGGTTTTTTCGAAAAACATCGGTGAACATAAAAGAACTGCAGCGTGCCAATACCTATTTCTAACTAGTTTTGGTTAGGTTAAGTTAATTAGTTTTGTCTTGGTAACTAATTGTGT
>JAQIWR010002080.1:0-11949 GCA_034695945.1 Glomeris hexasticha
AGACTATAGTGTCATCTTTAAGTTGATGAACTATAGTTTGTTTCATCTTTCGTTATGCAGACTATAGTGTCATCTTTAAGTTGACGAACTATAGTTTGTTTCATCTTTCGTTATGCAGACTATGGTGTCATCTTTCAGTAGACGAACTAGTTTGTTTCATATTTCGTTATGCAGACTATAGTGTCATCTTTAAGTTGATGAACTATAGTTTGTTTCATCTTTCGTTATGCAGACTATAGTGTCATCTTTCAGTAGACGAACTAGTTTGTTTCATATTTCGTTATGCAGACTATAGTGTCATCTTTCAGTTGACGAACTATAGTTCGTTTCATCTTTCGTTATGCAGACTATAGTGTCATCTTTCGGTATGCAGACTATAGTGTCATCTTTCGTTATGCAGACTATAGTGTCACCTTTCAGTAGACTAACTATAGTCCGTTTCACCATAATGGACAGAATTTAGAAGGTCACAGTGTCATTCGTAACCCTTTTTCTAGCGCTGTTGCGACCGACGACACGAGCCCGTAGTCTCGCGCCGCGGACTCAAAGAAGATTTGCGGGGTGATGAATAGTGGGTTTTGGAAGATCGATGATTGATCACTTCCGCGTACTACGCAAAAAGCATCGATTGGTTTGCTTTAATCACGTGGTCGGGCTGGCGGTTTGCAAGTGCAATGGGCCGAGTGCGCGCCCCGTGGGGCGCGCGCACTACGCTTTCATTCCGCATGTTCGCAAAAATCAATACGTGCAATATCGGCCATAAACGTTGCACGTATGTGCTTCACTTAATACACACAACTTCATTAAGTACTTATCGTTAAATGAGGTTTTTTCCTATTGGTTTCTTCTTTCGTGGAACGCTGTAATGAAACGGCCTGGGCGTGTCGCGAAACGGTTGCCGCCGAATGCCTAAATGTCAAACGGTGTTGTAAGCACGGTAATTTCCCAGTACTGTCTCCTCGAATGGCAGCTGCGTATTTCACCCTTTTTTACACCCTATTATCGAGATTAGTTCACTATATCCAAGGTTTAAACTGAAAACGTGCTTACGTTGTACGTTTTTCGTGTCGCGCTGTTTTATACTTTGACTAATGCATTTAACTATTCAATTTTACCTTAGTTATTATTTGCAAGTAACCTTTGTTTTAGGGTAACCTCGGTTATAACGAACTGAAATGCTTGCTCTAAATATCCGCGGTTGTATAGTATTCAACGTTTCGATTTGATTTTAATTTTCACGTAAATAATCACTATGTATTTATGATGAACTTACGATTTAACAATCGTTATTGGAAATTTCTTAATAGCTCGTTATAAGAGAACCTCGGATATAACGAACTGAGAAATATTTGCTCGCAAAATCTAGTTGTATTCAACGTATCGCTTGGAATTTTCCTTGCAAATCACTACAGTCGACTCCGCATATAAAGAAGCCAATCTGTTCGATATAAGCGGAGTTCGTTATAAGCAGTGCAACGTTCGCAAAATAGTTCGTTATAAGCGAGTTCGATATAAGCGGAGTTAACTGTATTTACTGTAATAAACAGTTGGTTTAATATTCGTTATTTCAAATTCCTGTATAGCTTGTTATAAGAGAACCTCGGATATAACGAACTGGAATTTTTTGTGCCAAAACCGGTTGTAATCAACGTACGTATCGATTGAATTTTCCTACTTAAAGCACAAATTTATAATGAACTGATGATTTAATAATGATAATCTTTGTTGGAAGTTCTGGTATGGCTTGTTATAAGAGAACCTCGGTTATAACGAACCCACTGTAACTATTGCCAGTTTACTTTAATCATGTTGTCTATTGCAAGTAACAGCGCATTGATCAAATTACTGAGTATATATGTAATCTTATTAGGAATAACCTTATGATTGTCTATAAGAGAACCTCGGTTATAACGAACAGATATTTGAGTGTGAAAATCGAATTAACTATTGGATTTAGGAAAATACTGAATTGTACAATATGGACTCAGTGCAAGTAATATTTAACTTTTTCATTGCATGGTTGAAGCAAGCAAACCTCGGTTATAAGGAACTTGTGTTTTGTGTGGAAATAGTGGGCTATATAGTGTAGTTGACCAAGATATTGATTGCATTTTCTCATGTGTAGCAGAGATTGCTGTCTCATGTTACAATCGTTATTGGAAGTACTGTATTGATTACAATGTAACCTCGGTTATAACGAACTGTAAGGTTTGTTCATTTTAAACAAGTTGCACTTGCAAAATTGTGTATCAATCTTAAGTTGATAACATGGTATTAAATTTTTAATATCGTTGTTTGTTGTCAGCAAGTTTGTATTAAGTCACTATAACCGATGTGTCACTGTATCCGATGTTACCAGCAATGTATTTATAATCAAAACAATTTTATCACGTGTTGTGAATTTCGTTCTGCATTTTCATTTTGTGTATCACGTACTGCGTGCATATTGAAATACGGTTCACTATAACCGAGTTTGGTTACAGTGAACTGTGCAGTGAACTGCAGTTCGATTTCACGAATTTCCTATTTTTTTCCTGCTAAATGAATTATGTATATTAAAAAAATTACACACATTCTTATATATTCGTTGTATCCAAAGTTTTATTTCGTCATTATAACCGTTGTTCACTATAACCGATGTGACCCAAAATGAGATTAAGTATTAATTATTCCTTTTGTTTTAAAATAATTAAATTTCACAAAGAGATTTTTGCTGTATTCGGTTACTGTGTCCAGTGTCACTATAACCCTTGTGTCACTGTAAGCAATGTGTCACTATAACCGATGTGAACAGAAATGAAGTCAAGTTTTAATATATTCGATTAAGTATTTATTCCCATTGAAAACTATCATTAAAGTTTTGCTTTATTCGTCCACTGTATCCAAGTGTCGCTATAACCCGTGTTACTATAACCCATGTGTCACTATAAGCTTAGTGTCACTATAACCGATGTTGCCCAAACTGTGATTTATAGTATTATTCCTCTTGTTTTGAAATAATTACATTGTGCTTTCAGAGTTTAGCTTTATTTGCGGTCACTGTATCCAGTGTGCCACTATAGCCCATGTGTCACTATAACCGATGTGAACAGAAATGAAGTCATGTTTTAATATATTCGATTAAGTATTTATTCCTATTGAAAACTATCATTAAAGTTTTGCTTTATTCGTTCACTGTATCCAAGTGTCGCTATAACCCGTGTTACTATAACCCATGTGTCACTATAACCGATGTTACCCAAACTGTGATTTATAGTATATTATTCCTCTTGTTTTGAAATAATTTCATTGCGCTTTGAGAGATTTGCTTTATTCGCGGTTACTGTATCCAGTTTAATTGTCACTATAACCCGTGTTTCACTGTACCCAGTGTGTCACTATAACCGATGTTACCCAAAATGAGATGAAGTATTAATTATTCCTTTTGATTTAAAATAAGTAAATTTCGCTTTGAGATTTTTTGTGCTGTATTCGGTTACTGTGTCCAGTGTCACTATAACCCTTGTGTCACTGTAAGCCATGTGTCACTACAACCGATGTAAACAGAAATGAGGTCATGTCTTAATATATTCGATTAAGTATTTATTCCCATTGAAAACTATCATTAAAGTTTTGCTTTATTCGTTCACTGTATCCAAGTTTCGCTATAACCCGTGTTACTATAACCCATGTGTCACTATAACCGATGTTACCCAAACTGTGATTTATAGTATTATTCCTCTTGTTTTGAAATAATTTCATTGCGCTTTGAGATTTTTGCTTTATTCGCGGTTACTGTATCCAGTTTAATTGTCACTATAACCCGTGTTTCACTGTACACAGTGTGTCACTATAACCAGTCTAACCAGCGATGAAATTACGTTTAACTATACCATGTTAAGCAACATTCCACTGAGATGGAGTTTCGCGCTGCCTTTTTCGGAGCGGTTGTCGCGAAGCGCGCGCTGTTTAAAATTGCGTTCGTTGTAAGCGATGTGGGTTTGGTACACCTTACTGTTGGAGATTTACGCACTTCCTTCCGGGTGGCTGATACCATTTCAGAAAGGGGGAGGTAGGTTTTGGGAGGAGAAAGATGTTGCGGAAAGTCGTTCGGATCGATGGTTTGTCTTGCTTCGCTGTGTAGCCTAGTTTTGGGTTGAGCCCACTTTTAGGGGCAGGTGAACTCTCAACCCCGTTTCCCTAACTGTATCCTGACCCAGTTGGCTCTCGGACTCAGCCAAAGAAAGTAGTGCCACACTTTGGTGCTAAATCCCGGCCAGCGAAAAGTTCGGTTCGGCGTCTAAACGCTCCAAATGACGGTAAACTAACATCGTTTATTGCGAACTAACTCCTTAAAACCACTTAATTCCCTTGTTTTTTTTAACATTATTCCACTGAAATTGTGGAATTTTAAGTGATTACATCGTTCCACCTCGGTTATAATGAACTGGGTCTGTTCGACGTTTCGCTGTAACCGAGGTTGAGTTACTAAGCTACTCGAAAATCAGCTTATTTCTACAGTTAATTGCCTTTTATTCTACTCAAATAGTTTGATTTTTATTATTGTGGAACCTCGGTTATAATGAACTGAAGGTAATAGGCATTTCGTTATAACCGAGGTTGACTACTTGAATTCGTCCAAAAGCAAGTTATTCGCACGATTTTTCCATTACTTTTATTCTTATTTTATTCAAAGTTTCCTTGTAAACATTGAGCCTCGGATACAACGAACTAAAGCTAATAGAGAGTTTGTTATAGGCGAGGTAAAGTTCTTCAATTCATCTGTCAGCAGCTTATTTGTTCTATTTTTGCTTTTATTCTACTCAAATAGTTTGATGTTTGTATTAATTGTTGAACCTCGGATATAATAAACTGAATCTATACAATAGACTTTCGTTATAACCGAGGTTGAGTTACTAAGCCACTCGAAAATCAGCGTATTTCTACTATTTTTCCAAATATTCTTCTCAAATAATTTGTTCTTTTTTTTGTTGAACCTCGGATATAATGAACTGAAGAAACTAATGCTAAATAGGCATTTCGTTGTAACCGAGGTTGACATCTTGAGCTCGTCCAAAAGCAAGTTATTTACTCGATTTTTCCAAATATTCTACTCAAATAGTTTGATTTTTATTGTGGAACCTCGGATATGATGAACTGAAGAAACTAATACTAAATAGGCATTTCGTTGTAACCGAGGTTGACATCTTGAGTTCGCCCAACAGCAGGTAATTACACGATTTTTCCTTATTTTTATTTTTAATTATTGTTATTGTATTCAAAGTTTCCTTTTAAGCATTGAGCCTCGTATATAACGAACTGTAGGTAATAAACTGTCCATTATAGGCGAGGTTGGGTTTTTTCCATCCGAAATCAGGTTATTTATACTATTTTCTCTTATTTTTCTGCTTATATTACTCAGTTACTTCCACTTTAAGAATTGAGCCTTGATTATAACGAACTTTAACAAATACAGTTCGTTATAACCGAGGTTGACTAAATGAATTTCTTAAAATGCAGCTTATTTACACTGTTGTTCCTTATTTTCTCCTATTTATTTCCCTTATTCTACCGAAATGTAGTGTAATTTTCATCGTTGTTGCATTGCACCTCGGATAAAACGAACTGTGATCACTTGTTAGTTCATTATAGCCGAGGTTGAGTTCGGAAGTTATTAAATTCCGAGACAACCAGCTTAATTCTCCTATTTGTTCGGTTTTTTTATGCTAATATCCGTGCTTTTACCATTGCACCTCGGATATAATGAACTTTAAGTTATCCGCCTGTTATACCTGGTGTTGTTATATCCGAGGTTACCGTTAAAATAAAATTAATATTTTTTTTGTTTATTTTATATTTGCCTTTTTATTGTTTCAAGTTGGAAGTTGTAATTTATAGAATAGTCAGTTCACTGTATCCGAGGTTGTTATAACCGATATCATTTCCAAAAATAAATGACTTTTTATAGTATTTGTTAAATGTGACGAATTTATGTATGTTTGTTTTGAATATAATACCTTTTAAGATAATGGTTGTTAGTTCACTGTATCCGATGTTGTCGTTATAACCGAGGTTTTATGCAGTAGTTAATAATAGTTGAAATAATATGTTCTCTATACGTATGAGTTGTCACTTTTCATTTTAATTGCATTTTTATTATTGAGGTTTCATTACATTCAATGCAACCTTGCATATAAGGAACTCTAGTTCTTGGGCGGAATCTTTCCAAATTCTTCGTTTACGGAGTAGAAACTTTGAGCCAATGAACAGTCAACATTGTCCTGATGGTCACACACCAAATGCTCCTGTTAAAACGGTCAAAATCCGTTAAAAACACGTAATAAAGGCCATAGTTCTCTAAAACCGAGGCTGCACTAATTCCCTATTGGCTGCAGACCTGATCACCGCGTTTCAAACCTCCGCAACAGAAAATAGATCCCATTCATTTAATAATTAAAAATTCTCTTGTTACGTTTTTTAACCAGAAAAAATCACCATCAGCTGGACCAATCAGATGACACTTATGTATAAACCTGTTCGTATTGACAAGTTCGTTATAACGTTGGTTCATTATAAACAAGGTACATTGAAATTTCGATTTGATGTTGCAGTTAAAAAATCAAATTATTAACTAACTAATGTTCATGAAATTAGTAAAATAGAGAATCGTTTACATGGAGTCACTGTAAAAAATGGACCTCGGATACAATGTTATAGTTCATTATACCGTTGGTTCACTGTAAGCGATGTTCGTTAAAATTTAAATTTATCTTGAAGTAAAATATGTATAAATTTAGAATTTAGAATCACATTGAATTGAGTTGCTGTAAACGGACCTCGGATATAGTGAAGCCTCGGTTACAGTGCTTTCTGTATTAACACTTATAACCATAATAGTGTAGTGATATTGAAGCTCATTAATGAATTAAGGAAAATCCACCGAATAATTAATTATTTTTGCATGATTATGAAATGGTTACAATGAACTGTGGTTATAAGGAACGTGTTCACTGTATGCGAGGTTGCATTTTTCAGTTAGTTATTAGTTTATTAATTTTTCGATAGGTGTTAGTCATTAAGACATGAACGGTACGTGTGGACTTGCTTATAATGAACACCTCGGTTATAACGAACTAAATTGTTGGTTCACTGTAACCGAGGTTTATTGCACTAATGTCAAATTGAGAGAAATAATGGAGTATAATAATATTATTTGTATTGAAATGCTGTTTGTTAGGTTTGGCAATGGTGGAATAGTGTTTACAAGTTTGTCCCAGCATAAGCGTGTTCATAGGTGGCGCTGCTACCTTTTCTTAAACATTAAAAACTTGTTAAAAATCGAATTTTCGACGTTTCTTTTTATACTTTTGTTGTGATAATTATGATACAGTTTGGTACATAGGATAGTGTTGGAAATAAGTGTTTCACTTCGTCCCAGCATAAGCGTGGCCATGCATTTCATTGATCCGCAGCATTTCGCGACAAAATGAAAGTTTTCGCTTCCGCGACTTACCTGATCGAATAAAGTCTGGTTGCCACATATGAAGCTGAACTGAAGGGACAGTGGGGTACCTTCTGGGTCCACATAAGGGGCACAAACGTGGAACACTTGGCAGTCCTGTTCCGGGTCGGAGTAGTAACCGTAAATTCGGCCTTCGCAGTTGAATGTTGACTTGTAGGGTCCTATGATGAGTTCGGCTCCAGCGGGCAAATTTATCCCCTGACCCTAATTTTAAGTATCAAGTCACATTTCGTACCTAATTAAACATCATTAAAGTTAATGTAATAATATTAATTAATCTACTAACCGATGCGTAACTTGCTGCGACGACAACGATAACTGCAAAAAATCATGTTATATTTTATTAAAATTAAAATATATTACTATACAGCTTAAATTAATTGTATTTACTTATTACTATGCTACTAACTAATTACCTAATTATCATATTAATAGTAATTCCATTCCTTGAATAAACGCCGCATTTTTTGGTTTTTAATTCAGTAATTTGTAATTTTCTTACGTATTTTTCCACATTTATTTCCCTCATTTTTCCATAATAAAGTACTATATTGTATGTGTATTAATTGGGATTTGTAATAAAGCTGTTTATAGTGAACCTTGGTTACAAGGAACTCGGTTGGAAATGTTTTTTATTGTGAATTTTGAAAGATATTTCGGTTTCAGTTACATTTAATGAAGTATTTGCCTGTAGTTTTAATGATTTTAATAGTTTTATATGGAACTTGCCTACAGTGAACTTTGGCTACAATGAACTTGGTTTAAGCGAATTTTAATGAAATAATTTCCAATTTATACAATTAATAAATTAGTTGAATCGATACAATTGTTATAATAATAATAATAATGGCGCATGTGTGTCCAATTTTTTTGACATTGTTTATAGTGAACTTTGGATATACGGAACTCTGTATTGAAAAGGGTTTTAATTAATTACTAACAATTTTTAATAAGTTAATGAATTTTGAAAAATATTTCGGTTTTAGTAACATTAAATAAAATGTTGACATTTAATTTTAATAGTTTTATGTGGAACTTGCTTATAGTGAACTCTGGCTACAAGGAACTTCACTGTAGTGAATTTTAATGAATTAATTTCATGTTTTGAAATTTATAAATTAGTTTATTTGATACGTATTTATTGTGATGTGATTGTAATTGTTTCCAGTTTTAGTTGACATTGTTTACAGTGAACACTGGCTACAAGGAACTCTAGTCTGTTATGTGTTAGTTACCAATTACTATTTTGTTTTATTTTACTAAAAATTCATTAAAAATGTTTTGCATTCATATTAATTTTTCCAAGTTAAATTCGCTTATAGTGAACTCTGGTTACAAGGAACTAGTTTGTGATGTATTAGTTACCAATAACTATTTTGTTTTATTTTACACAAAACTACGTCAAAACTATTTGCGTTCATATTAATTTATATTTCAAGTAAAATTTGCTTATAGCGAACATTGGATACAAGGAACTTTCTGTATTTTCTTTTTAATTATAAGTGCTAACTGTGTTTTAATTACATTTATATATTTAAAACACATTTTATCCACAACAAATGCCTATAAATTACTAAATGTTATTATTGCGGTCAGTTCCTTGTCAGCTAGTTCACTGTAACCGAGGTTTACATTATTAAGTGGTAATACTATAGCAATTGTGAATTTGGTTAGTATAGTATTTTAAGTTAGTATTTTGAAACAATAATCACCAATAATGGAGAACTTCATGTTTGCCGTAAAGAAAGACGTTGCTCGCTCGTTTCCACGCTACAACTGATGTTTTCTCTACAAAATCTTCTCCCTTTTATAGTGAACTTCAAAAATTCGTTTTCTAGCACTGTCACGTGATCTACCGGTGCTAACCATCCTTTAGAATCTGTTACCTTACCGGTTATTTGCCATATTTCACCGTATTTGGGTTACTTTCACATCCGTACGTGACCGGCCATTTTGATTCGTTCCCCAATTTTAGGCCATTTTGAGGAACTGAGATCGAATCCGGCAACAAGAAACTTTTTTCTTTTAACTTTTTTTCTAATCAATGCTAATTTATGCAATACGACATACAACTATTCCAACATTCCTTTTACTTTTTAAACTAGAATAGCGAAGAAAATGGAGGTTTTGTGGTAGTTTGTGCGTGAGTCGCAAGCGTAATACGACATTTCACTAGTTTTAAGAAATATGGCTGTTTCCAACGGGTTTTGCTGCTTTTTATAATTTATTAGTGGTGTTATAAACTAGTGGAAAATATAGAATTAACTATATTTGACTGTTTATTATACTATTTTATAGTAAATTAAATTAAATGTGTTATTAACCTTAATTATTTGAATTTATATTTTTAAATCAAACTGTTATTTTATTTCATATTAATTTATAAATAAAGTATGGTAGCAATAAATGCTGTAAAAATAGTAACTTATTTGTTATTTTACCAATTAATATTAACTAATCTAAATTATGAACTAATTATACTGCTTTACCAGCACTCCTGTTATTGTGAACTTTTTCAGTTTCAGTAAGAAACTTCGGTTTTAAGAATCAAAATATGTGGTCCCTTCAAGTTTCATATAAACGGGTTTCACTGTATTTGAATTAGAAACAAAGTATAGCGCGAAACCTGCTTATGGTGGAAACCTGTCGTCTATTGTTGAAACCAGCCTATTGTTGTAATCTGTCTATGGTGGAAACGTTTATTGTTATAATCTGTCTATTCTTATAAACTCAACTGTCTATGGTGGAAACCTGTCTATATTTATATACCAGGTGTCTATTACTATAACCTGTCTATGGTGAATATGTGTCTATTGTTATAATCTGTCTATTCTTATAAACTGTCTATGGTTTAAACCTGTCTATAATTATGTACCAGGTGTCTATTACTATAACCTGTTCATGGTGAATATGTGTCTATTGTTATAATCTGTCTATGGTGGAAACTTGTCTATTGTTGTAACCAGTCTATTGTTATAAACTGTCTATGGTTTAAGCCTGTCTATAGTTATATACCAGGTGTCTATTACTATAACCTGTCTATGGTGAATATGTGTCTATTGATATAACCTGTTTATGGTAGAAGGCTGTCTATTGTAACCTGTTTATGGTGGAAACGTGCCTATTGTTATTATCACCTGTCTATTGTGGAAATCTGTCCACTGTTATAACCTGTCTATGGTGGAAAGTGTCTAATGGTATAATCTGTCTATTGTTTTAACCTGTCTATGGTTGAAACGTCTATTGCTTTAACCTGTCTATGGTGCAAACTTTTCTTTTATAACCTTTTTTTGGTGGAAACGTCTATTGTTTTAACACAGGTGAATATAGGTTATCACCTGTCTATGGTGGAAGCGGGTCTATTGTTATAACCTGTTTATGGTGGAAACTTGTCTGTCTTTATAACATGCCTATGGTGGAAACTTGTCTATCTTCATAACATGCCTATGGTGGAAACGTCTATTATATGGTTTGAACCTGTCTATATGGAAACATGTCTATTGTTATAACCTGTCTATGGTGGAAATGTGTCTATTCTTATAACCGGTCTGTTGTTATAATATCTGTCTATTGTTATAACCTGTCTATGATGGAAACGTCTATTGTTTTAACTTGTCTGTGGTGGAAACGGCTATTGTTAAAAACTGTTTATGGTGGAAATGTGTCTATTATTATAAACTGTCTATGGTGAAAATGTGTCTATTGTTTTAATCTGTCTATGGTGGACACAGGTTTACTGTTATACCCTGTCTATGGTAGAAAGTGTCTGTGGTTATGGCCTGTCTATGGTAGATATGTCTATTGTTTTAACCTCTCTATGGTGGAAACGTATCTATTGTTATCAATTGTCTATGAAATGTGACTATCGTTTTAATCTGTCTATGGATTTAAACGTGTCTATTGTTAATACATTACCGGTCTAGTGTTATAACCTGTCTATTGCTATAACCTGTCTATTGCTATAACCTGTCTATTGCTATAACCTGTCTATTGTTATAACCTGTCTATTGTTATAATCTGTCTATTGTTATAACCTGTCTATGTGTGGAAAAATACAATTTTTCGCCTCATTCACAGCGCTGTTTACGTTTTTAAAAAACCTCTCTATTCCTGTAAGAAAAAAAACCTGTTTATGGTGGAAATATTTTCCTGTCAGTTTAGATTCCGTCATAGGCAGGTTTCACATATAATACTGGCTATTGAAGTTGCCACCATCCGTGAAATACCGTGTATAATAATTCGATTTTCTTCGTTACCGATCAATGATTTCACACCGAATAATGATTCATTTTAAAGATGATATACTGTTACTGCTCATTAATCGATATTAATCGATATTAGTCGATTTTAATCGATTTACTTAATTAACTATTTAATTATATTTTGCAGTCTGTGATCTTCGACGAGATTGACTTGACGGACGTGAGTGTTGCCGAATGCAGTCCCAA
>JAQIWR010002081.1:0-11946 GCA_034695945.1 Glomeris hexasticha
TGGTGTCACCGCGCTGGTGTCACAGTGTCCTGTTTTGGCAAAATTTGAACTTTCAGCCAATGAGGCCAAGCACCTCTGCAGTTTCAGCCAATGGCAGAGCTTATCAATGGCGCTCTAGGCCTACTATACTCTGATATTAAACTAAATAATTCATATACATATCTCTGGCAATAATGCTTCAAATGGCCTCAAAGTTCGGGACAATATTCTTAAATTAGTGGTAAACAAATACTAGTTTTGTCAGGGTATGTTGCAAAACATTGTCAGTTCACCTTTAAACTATTTACTTTAAAATAGCTATGTTAAAAAGGTATTCTATACTTGTGCTTAAGTTTAGAGATCAGTTATAATAATTAGTTTCTTCATTTTAAAATAATGCTATATATACACATCGAAAATGCAAACACTTTCCATTTTTAATTTCACTTTAAAAAATAACTTTTCGATTAGTTATTAATTAAGCTGTGAAACACATTTGTAAAGTTTTCAGTGTAATTAAAGTTTTAATCCATACATGTTTACTTTATACACATACTTTATTTCAATGTTTATTATTGTACAAACTTTCTTCAAAATACTATAACATTTTCTGCTGTAATTCCACTACATAATTTAGATAATTCCACTTCAATTTCCGGCTGTAATGTTGCCTTTGCATCGTCAATATCCCATGAAATTGGGAGTTTGAGATTTGTTTCCATTTTCCATGTTTATTTTTTTCTTTTTCCCATTTTATATATAAGTTCTCCATCACTTTCTATTTCCCATTGGACCTGTGTTATATATGTGGAAGAAGTTTTGGAGCAGATATGGAATTTTGTGTGAGATATATATCAGGAAGTGTTTTCAAGAATTGAAAGAAAGTTGGCCCTATATAGGGCCAGAATGTTGCATGACGGGACTGTTTCCACACCAATTATTGACTGTGCAGTGAAATCAAATCCGGTCTCAGCCATCCATCAAACTACACCGACATTTTCCCTTTTCCACTCTATTTTTATCTAACTTTGTTCCACAAATGGCAACACTGAACAAAAAAAAAGAGTGGAAAATAGGTTTATATGTTTCTGCATTCTGTATACCATTTTGCTCCTATTTTGTGTACGTATACTAGCAAGTTTCTAACATAATTTTGTAATTCTCCTTACCCTTAAAATCAATATATTGACAAATCCCTTCTCAATTAAAACTATATGTTCATGATGAGTAATTGGGCCAATGCTCTATAGCTGATCGCATCTACAAAACGAATGTAATTAGTTTTCGAGTAATTCAGACTTAAATATTTTTTCTTTCCTATTTTTTCATGTTATACAATCATGTTCATGCTTAATTAGGAAACGACATGAAAAGTAACACAGATGTCTTTGATGTAAATAACTCAAAAGGAATTTACTGATCTATTTTTATCATTAAACAGTAAAAAATAAGTTAAATGTATTAATATTAATTTATTCATATTCATGTCTGAAATGCAGCAGCTGAGTTCTTTGGCCGCCATTGCGCTAGTCAGAACTCATTGAATATATATTTTATATGCCAAATGGGACATTTTCTTTTAATCTGTCTATATAACGAATCACATGATTAATTTAATCTATATATGAATGTAGTAGCCAAAAAACCACTTTTATTATGACAGATATTAAAGGGGGCTTTGTAGCACCACCAATTGGCCATTTTGGGAACTAACTGCTGAATTTCTTGTTTGTGTCTCTTAATTTACACCAACCATTTCATGTACTACCTGTAAACTACTTGAATAAGGTCAACATTATACAGAAGTAGTGTTATTCTGACTTGTGTAATGGTGGCCAAATAACTCTTAAAGGTGAACTGACAGGGTCTACGATAATCGGCGTGTAAGTAGTGGTTGTGTCCCTGATAACGATGGGACAGTTTAAATTCCTGTACAAAAATCGTAAACAAAGTTATTAGCGTTTTACCGTCGCGAGCGTGAGGCCATTTTCGATATGGAAACGGCTCCAACGAGTGAGCGGCTGGCCAGCGGCTTTCGAGCGGCTGCGGTATTGTTCGTTATACTTGCAGCCGCTCGCAAGCTCCTCGCAAGCCGCTCGCCAACGGCAAATTCGGTAAAACGCTTATAACTTTGTTTACAATTTTTTTGCAGGATTTCCGATGGTCACATCGTTATCAGGGACACAATCACTACTTACCCGCAGATTATCGTCGACCCTGTCAGTTCACCTTTAATGTTCTTACGGATACATATATATATTAACTCTGTGTATAATATAAATAATATTTTACTTACAATAAGTGCCCTTTTTAAATCTAGAATATATTTCAAAAATAATGTTGAATTATAAAGGAAGGATTCTGTCAGTGTGTGTGTGTGTGTGTGTGTCTGTTTGACCGGTATGCATTTCCACAGTTTTCGAGATTTTGACTCGAAACCTTCAATACTGTGTCGGTCTGGGCATGGGACACCCAGTGGTGGGGTTGGCATGCCCCATTGACCATTACCATGGTGTCCAGGGCCAAAAACGTGTCCCTTGGCACTGCCGACGGACGGGCGCATTTCTGCTGCATTCATTTTAACCCGGGCAACGCTGGGTACCCCTGCTAGTTTACAATAAATAAGGTATTGCAACAAAATATTCGTGAAAATTAGTAAAAATGTGATTAGCTCTTATATAAGTTTTTTATAGTTTACTCATTGAAATACCCACAGAGATTTTTAGCTTGGCAAGCATAGGACAACCTTCTAACTTAATTACCCCGTCAACTTTAAGCGCTAATAACTTTTTTTTGCTAATTTCCACACAGATTTTGTTGCAACACTAACTTTTTCTACATTGTTTCTCTCACTTTTAGGTTAAATTTCAGGGTGTCTTACAAAACCATGTCAGTTCACCTTTAATTGAACCTTCAATAGTTAGGGTAATTGCATGTGGTAACAACTGTACGTATGTTAGGAATATCACTGTGTCACCCTAAAAACTATCAACCATTCATAGAAATTTTCCCATTGTATTAGTCTAGCAGAAACACTAAATGCTGATTGTAAAAGCTGATGAATGGGCAAAAGCATCACTGCGTGAACAGTGAACAAACACTAGCTTTTTTATTAGGATCCATTCAAAGTAAATTCACTGCAAAATGGCAATATTTTTTGACTCTTTTTTTTATGTAGGCATGACTATTTTTACAAATTTCTTGTCAGCATTACATTTCCGGGAAAATGAAAGTTTCAGTCCTTGACCTCAGTAATACAATTGTGGCGGTGTTTTTTGTAGCTTGACCGCTGTGACCCCTGAAAAAGTCTCAAAGTTGACCCCTCCTCCTATGAATGTCCAGTTGCAAATGGGATTGTATGTAGGAAAATTTTCAAGTGCTTGAACAATACTGGTTGGCCTGCATCATATGTCATTGTAACATGTACAGCAATTTACAGTTTCACATCACTTATTATTTAGGAAAGTTGGCAGCTACAAATTTCCAGTGCAATGGCCTCGTCCTACTTGAGCCAACCTACATCAAATGGTTCTGGCAATTTACAACGTGGGCACACTTTTGTGAAAAGTCTTGGAAACGCCCAGAAATGAGTTTCTTTTCACCTACAGTCAAAATCTATAATTCAATTTGAATGTCACTAAATCCATTAAAAAAAACAGTGCAACTAGTTCAAAAGCAGATTAGGTGCAATTTTAAGCAGTCTTTCTATGCTATGGCCACTTGAAAATTTTCTACAGCAGCTTTGGTTTGCCCCTTCCATCTGTCATAATTTTACCTAATTTTTTGAGTTTTCTATTTTTTGTTAAAATTACACCTAATTTCCCGAGTTTTCTAAGTTTTGTCATAATTTTACCTAATGTTTGAGTTTTCTAATGTTTGTCAAAATAACACCTATTTTCCTGAGTTTTCTAAGATTTGTCACAATTTTACATAATTTCTTGATTTTTCTAAGGTATACCTAATTTCCTGAGATTCCTAAGTTTTGTTAAAATCTTGCCTAATTTCCTGAGTTTTAAAGTTTTGTCGAAATAACACCTATTTTCCTAAGCTTTCTAAGATTTGTCACAATTTTACCTGATTTCTTGAGTTTTCTAATGCTTGTTAAAATCAAACCTAATTTCCCGAGTTTTCTTAGTTTTGCCAAAATTTTACCTAATTTTTGAGTTTTCTAATGTTTGGTAAAATCAAACCTAATTTCCCGAGTTTTCTAAGTTTAGTCAAACTTTTACCTGATTTCCTGAGTTTTCTAAGGTACCTAATTTCCTGAGATTCCTAAGTTTTGTTAAAATCTTACCTAATTTCCTGAGTTTTCTAATTTTTCTCACAATTTTACCACTTTCTTGAGTTTCCTAAGTTTTATTATAATTTTACCTAATTTCCTGAGTTTTCCAGGTTTTGTCAAAATTTTTCCTACTTTTTTGAGTTTTCCAACTTTGTCAAAATTTTAAATAATTTCCTAAGTTTTCTAATTCTTTGTCACAATTTTACCTGATTTCCTGAGTGTTCCAGGTTTTGTTAATATTTTGCCTAATTTCTTGAGTTTTCTAATTCTTGCTAAAATTATTCCTAATTTCCTGTGTTTTCTAAGTTTTGTTATAAAATCTTAACTAAAGTAATGAGATTCTTAACTTTTGTCAAAATTGTACCTAATTACCTGAGTTTTCCAGGTTATTTAAAATTGTACCTAATTTCTTGAGTTTCCTAAGTTTTGTTACAATCGTACCTAATCTGCCGAGTTCCTAACTTTTGTCAAAATTTTACCTAATTTCTTGAGTTTTCTAGGTTTTGTCAAAATCTTACCTATTTTCCTGAGTTTTATCAAAATTTCACTAAGTACAATAACTATCATGCAAGTAAAGGAAAGAAAGAACCTATTCGTCCAAGAAAGAACTAAAGGTTAGGGTTAGACAGAGGTCATCAAAACCCACATGTTCATCCAGTATGCTTGGTTATAACTGGTTTTATCTCACTTCCAGTCAAGCTTTATAAAGATTTTTCGAATTGATTATACAGAGTTTAACTATTTTTTCACATCATAATGCTTATACCCTTTCGAAATTAAAATCAAAAATTTGTGATCGCCGTTTATTTCTCACTGCCGCGGTAACAGATGGTGTACTGAAAGCTATGATTTAGTTTTTTTACGTCCAATTTCAGTGGATAGGGTGTAAAAACGTGTATACAAACTTCCTTGTGTAGCCGTTATAAGTGCGAAATCTTGAAATGCCACTTGTGGAAGGAAATAAAGTGCTTGTGAAATTTGAACGCAGGGGCGCATCCATCAAACTCAATGGCAAACCCTTTATTACACCACCTATGTGATTACTTCTTTTGAGATTATGGCAGCAAAAAAATGGGATTCTTTCAGGTAAGAACATAGGAAAAGGTGTGCTGTGCAGTATGTACTTATTAAAGTTTATTACAAATAATGCAAACACCCAGATTTGGAATTTTTGGCTGCCGTTGAATGTTACAAACGCAACCCTTTAATCACGTTGCTTCACTTACAGAAAACTATTAAATGGTGTAAAATACGATTGATTAAATTGTACTAGTAGTTTCAATCGATCCACCACACTATATAAAAACCTAATCCATGAAATAGTATCTAAATTTAGTGGTTTTATAATTTATAAATCCACATTGACCATAATTTTTCTGAAAAATTCCTTAGTTTTCAAACAGAAAACTATTTATTTTACAGGGGGTTAAATTCTTATGGAGGTCATGTTGATGTAGTATTTGCATGCAATCGTCAAATATTTAATTAGTATCGCCATCTTGAGGCAAACGGGATAAGTGTTGCCAGCTACTGTGAAAGTAGTACATCACACTGATTTACTGTGCACAATAAATCATATATTATTTCATAAAAATAATCTGTAAAATTAATTTAAATGCATATTATTATTACATATAATTCTAAAAACATATTACATAACTTAGTAAAAAGTATATATAAAGTTGACTAGCAATTTTAAATCCCACATGTTCTCAAATAATGATGTCATACCTTAACACAGCATTATTGTATTTTTATTTTTTACTTGACACGATTTCCACGTTTCCTTAGACTCAAAAATGTTGCCTAATTATATTATAACACAACCTACACATTGTACATAGATATATAAAATTAAGTTACATCAAATATCTCAATGTTCCAATACTTTTATTAATTATAATAATTAATGACAGAATTAAGTTTTAATTTAGAAATTTTAAATTGTTTAGGTGCAGCTACAAATCTCCCTAAACAAATTGATTCACAGCAAACTATTTTAAGAAAATTACTATATGATTTGCCTAATTACTTCACACAATATTCCCCATTTAACAGTTTATTTTTTAAAATTAGGCCTATATTTTATGTATCATATATTTTAAAATACTAAATAAATATAAATATAAATGCTATCTCTTATTAAAAATAATAGAAAATCATATAAACTATTAAAACACAAACTGGGTATAAAATGAACGAATTATTACAATTTTTAAGTTTACTGGAATTTAGATTTGAATTTAATTTAAAAAGTTACATTTTAAAAGTTTAATTTCAAAAGTTTCTAAATTTGTACAAACAAATCATAACTAGTTTTAGCCACTATAAATTAATTATAGAAATATATACAATGTACATTCAAATAGCAATTTGTTAGAGCACAATTTAAACAGATGGCAATTTTCAGAAGTTTAAAACTTATATTTATAACCCTAAAATTCGAAATTGCAAAAGAATTCATTTCTTACCTGTATTAACAATTGTAATAGCTGTTAAGAAAATGGCAATTCGCACCAGATGAGACTTGAAACAGGTGTATTTGAAGGTCTCCATTCTTGCCAGGAGATTCTTCAGTCGAAATTTTGAGAAATATGCACAAAAGATGGAACGTTCCTATTTAGTTTCCGCAGATTCCGTTTGGTGGCGCGACTGATTTCAAAATCAAGTTTTCATTTGCAAACTGTGCACTGTAAATATCGTTCTACCTGAACAACAGCCAGCTGACAACTGTACATTCTTGCCTTCCCGTTCACCTACCTGTGAAATCTGAGAGGAAAAAAAAAAATTAGGCGCTGTTGCCAATTTGAAGGCAGAATCGTTCACAATATAGTAATTTAAAGTAAAAGTTATTTGAATGGAATAATACTATTAATTTGTAATTATATATCAAAAGTTACTTAATTAGCAGCAGTTTTATACATATTGATGTTTAGTTATCATAATTTTATTAAAACAAAGGTATGTTAAATTTAACAACAATATATGTGCAATACAATTACAACATTAATTAATTATAGAAAATCAATAAAATTAATAACAACAATATACAAATAATGGTTCACTTAATTTTACTCGACATTTTATATTCAATTGGGTAATTGGATTTATTTATGCCTTTTTCTATAAGGATTTTTGTGTGGAAAATTTAAACTCAATTCTTCCATTTTTATTTTGTAATTCAAGAACTAAAAATAAAATTAATACTTATTATAGTATATACCATTTAATTTTCCAAGATTTATTTAAGTTAACAAGTAATTTTGTGATTATTTCTCGAAATGCTCTGTTGAAATTTAAAACCAAAAAATATTACTACATGTTATATACTGAAACTGCATTCAAGAGTGCATCAATTAGTTACTAAAAGATATTAGGAAAACTACTAAAGGAACATTTAAGGGGTTTGGTCACCTGCCAATAAAGCTAAATCTCTCACACTTTACATCACACTATCCATTATTGGTTAATGCATTACATATTTTAGTTTCCTTCCCATTTTTACCACCTCATTGATGCAATCTTGAATATGGTTTCAGTATATAATATAGTAAATTTTTTCTTTTCATTTCCACAGAGGTTTTGTTGCAAACACTGTTGCAGTTAGCAGTGTTAATCCTTGTTGAATAAATCCAAGCAAGCGAAGATGCATGAATAATACTTTTATTCATGCTATAACTGGTGAAAATAGCAAATGGGTGATACAATGTGACATTCGTTTTGCCAGCACAGGAGTTGTTGGCATATCGAATACCCAACCAGAACTGATTCTGGTGTACAACGCGATCAATTAGAACAGTTCGCATTGCCGCGATTTAATTTGCATATTCGTCTTGTTTCAGGTTTGGGTTCAACGAGCAAGTCACAAGGACCGGTTCAGGACCTGCTCCGGACAAGTTGCGCAAGCCGAGGTGAGAAGCTGACCAATTATCAACATCCGCTAACACCCCCCTTAGATCGCGTAATCCTAAGGATTTCGATTGCGCGATCAACTTCGCAGTTGATACGGGTTTGGTCAAGCAGTCAGCTGGGGTCGCTTGCGTGGGGACGTAGATAAATCGCGCTTTACCGTCTCTAATTACGTCCTGAATAAACAGTTTTCTCAAATCCAAATGTTTGGTTCTTTCGGAACTCGCCAGGTTGCCTGCGAACTTGATGGCACTCTGACTATCCATTCGTACAACGATCGGATCGATGCACCAGCTCCGTTGCATGATTTCCCTGAGGAAGCTCTGAGTCCACAGGGCTTCTCGAGTGGCCTCAGCTAGGGCTCCGAGTCCTGCCTCCACGAAGACGTGTATCGTTACACCAACGATGAACCGCATACACGGTGTCCACTTGGCATCGCTGGCTTGTTCCAGGTCCCCGTGAGCGAAGGATATCAGCCACCAGAAGATATTGAAGCACAGCCAGCTCAGGAAGACACTCACAGGAAAAACCATCAGTTTCCGTTTCCACTGGGTATCCGCCAGGGCTGTGAAGATGTCCGTCAGGTAGCTTCTCTTCCTCTTGGCCGCGTTAGCCTGAATCACGTTGCAGTCGCTGTTCTTCAACAGATGGGACTCGCTGGCCCCTGCTCCTGATGAACTTTGACTCGGTGGTGCTGATTGAGCTGTCGCTGCCACCTTCACTGGAAGGGCCTTCCCTTTGGGCAAGAATCCCTTGGTAGCATCCTCTTCGGTGACCGTGTCGCCACCATCGTTCTCTTCTTGGACGCTCTTCTTCCTTATCTTCGCGGAAGGAGAGTTCATCGCCTCTGTTACAGTGTGTGGATCGGGTTCCGCTTGCGGTTGAGGTACGTCGCCTGAGCTTTCATCAGGTGAGGTGGATGATGACCCTGAAGCCGCGCGGTCGAACGCGCTATCCTCGTCGGATTGACCTTCGTGTTGGTCACCGTTGTGATCCTTGTCGTCACTGTCCTGTTCGTCCAGGTTAGCGTGGATTAATTCTGGTTCCGGTAAGGGAAGTTGAACAGGTTGAGGTTTCACTGGTAAGGGAATTGTCGTTCTGTTCGGAAAAGTTTTCTCATCAGGTACCACATCGCTTGCAGTGACGCAGGACTGCTTCGCTTCGTCCTTCAGATTGAGGTGGGCTAAGCGCTGATGCCCCAAGCACGTCTTATCTCTCTTGCTTGCGTTCGCCGTTGCCGTTCCGTTCTCGCTTTGAACTTCTCGGATGATGTGCGCTTTGCCTACTCGCTGTCCGATGGCTTTGATGTGTCCACTCTCGCTTTGGATGACGGTCTTGTCGGCGTCCGTACACACTTGGTGTCCCTTGGCTGCGATTTTCAAGGTAGACATCAAATTCGCTCGTATCTCGGGGACGTACAAAGCATCGGATAAGGTGATGCGGACTATCTCCTTCCCGTTGTGGACGCGGAACCTTATGGTGCCTTTTCCTACAGCTTCCATGGTGTTGCCGTTTGCAACTCGTACCGTGGTCTTCACTTCTGTGTAGTCCTCAAACTTGGAGAGATGACTTGTCATATGGTCGCTAGCTCCGGAGTCCAATATCCACTCGTTGTCTTGACAGAAAGTTGTTTGGTCAGAAGCCAAGCCTGACATAGCCACAAAGCCGGCTTCGAGTTCGTCTTCGGATTCTTCTGCGGTGGGCTTGTCTTTTGGCTTGCCCTCTGCCTTGCGATAACGCTTCTCGTTGGCTTTATCTCCATATCTCGGGCAATCCTTGCCGATATGGCCTCTTTCGTTGCATCGGAAGCAAGTGATGTCTTTGCGTTGTGTTCCTCGGCCGCGACCTCGTGCTGCACCTTGTGAAGGTTCTTGACGTATATTGGTCTTTGGGTCTCGATAGACTGTCCATTTGCCCCGTTCGAACTTATCCTCCTCCGGATTGGTTCCTTTAGTCGCTTGGTCCCTTGCCCAAAAGACACTAGCCGTCGCTTCTGACTTCTTGTCAGTTTCAATCTTCGCTTCTTCGTGAAGACATCTTCGCTTGAATACGTCGAGGTCGAATCCGGGATCTTGAGTGTTGACCGAGCGCTTGAGGTATTCGTAGTCTCTGGGAAGACCTCGCATCACGTGCAGGGCAAACTGCTGGTCCGTCAAGGCAAACCCCGATGACTTGACTTTCTGTATCAAGGTGGCTACGCGATCCCAATACGCTTCCATTGTGTCTTCAGTGCGCTTGAAGGTTAGGTTTAATTCCTCCGACGCAGAAATACCGTACCACGGATCAGATTTGCTCCGCAGCTCCTTCAGCCGTTCCCACATCTTATGGGCACTGTCGCAGGTTTGTATTTCTTTCTGTGAGCTTTCGTTGATGCTCATGAGGATTAGACCTTCAGCCTTGTCGTTCGCCGCAGCAATCTCATGCGTCAATGCAGCTCCCTGTGGTAAGGAAGGGTGCTTGAACCACATACCAGCATGCCTTGGTCTTCAGAAGTCCTCTCATGTTGTTCTGCCATGTGTCGTAGTTAGTTGCGGACAACTTCTCGAAAACGCCAGCCTTCGTTGAGTCCATCTCGCGTACCTTGGACAACTTCGCGATCCTCGGTTGAAACCGTTGCTCCAGAGCAAAGAACGAACAAAGTGCCACCCGGTGAGACAATCTCAGGCTAGAGTTCAATTTAGAAGTAGCAAAAACTAACAGGGCAGGACAAGTAATACGAGACTTCAGGTGCGATAGTACCTTCTCGCTGGCGCGTGGGCGCGCGTGCTCGCTTAGCGTCGCGCCAAACCCGTAAATTCCCGCGGACTAGAGAAACCCGGAAAAGGGAGTAAACAAAAGCCTCTTAATCAACCTCGAAGGGTAAAGCAAACAGGGGGTAGGGTGGCGCTGCACTCGTCTAGGCAGGATCCCTAAAAACAACAAGAAACAACCTAATTATCGAATTATCCCCGTATTCACAGCAAAAAAACGAATTCAAAATTCAAATATAGTGACACGTGACGTCACAGGGTCCTATTGGCTTGCAGGAGACTGCGTTGACCAATGGCGTTGACCCTCGTTCCAATTGGCTGCTTGGCCAGTCGTTGACCAATCGCGTTGACCGTAGCCGCGCCTTGTTGCGAGTCCAAGATGGCGTCCGTCCAAGTTGACGTCGCCAAAACTCGAATTTTCGGCCAAAAAACGTTGAAATTCGATTGGAAACTTGCACTCACAGTTTTTGGTAGACCAAACAATTGTCCCTGATGGGTGATTTCCGGTGGATGGCTTGAGAAAAGCCCGCAATCCGCTTCGGAAGTCGCAGAAATCGTCGTATTTCTCAGCTAGCTCGATAGCCGCACTGGACACGTGGCGCCCTCTCTTGGCCGTTTCTGGAAGTTTCTTGCGCTGGCGTCACCGCGTCCGGTGGCGTAACGTCCGCAATGCCTGCTCGCACGTCGTGTAGCGATTTTTGCCGTTTTCGTGCGTATTTCACCGCGAAAACTCGGAAAAACACAGTTCGAACAACTCAACTTCACTTCCGTTGAAGTAGGTGAGTCCCGGAAGCCGTTTTCCTTCGCCGTATGCGACAGGATTCGTCCAGAAACTCGTCGTAGCCACGTTTTGGCTCACAGTTGTGTTGAACTCGTTTGATGAACTTTGTTAATTCCGTCGATTATTTGCAGTTTTCAACGTAGATTAGCTATCTGGGCCCATAACCTTTGTTGGCAGAAATAGCGTAGTGTACCGCGTTGAAAGACTGAATCCAACAAATCGCCATGAATAACACTTTTATTCAT